>JAGQAX010000022.1:22375558-22650487 GCA_019142605.1 Cephalopholis sonnerati
AAAATGATGAAAAAAAAGTCATAGTATAGTATGTCGTCCAAAATGATGAAAAAAAAGTCATAGTATAGTATGTCGTCCAAAATCATGAAAAAAGTCATAGTATAGTATGTCGTCCAAAATGATGAAAAAAAAGTCATAGTATAGTATGTCATCCAAAATGATGAAAAAAAAGTCATAGTATAGTATGTCGTCCAAAATGATGACAAAAAAGTCATAGTATAGTATGTCGTCCAAAATGATGAAAAAAAGTCATAGTATGGTATGTCGTCATAAATCATGAGAAAAAATCATAGTATAGTATGTCGTCCAAAATCATTCAAATAGTCGTAGTATAGTATGTCATCCAAAATGATGAAAAAAAAGTCATAGTATAATATGTCGTCCAAAATGATGAAAAAAAAATCATAGTATAGTATGTCGTCCAAAATGATGAAAAAAAGTCATAGTATGGTATGTCGTCATAAATCATGAGAAAAAGTCATAGTATAGTATGTCGTCCAAAATGATGAAAAAAGTCATAGTATAGTAAGTCGTCCAAAATGATGAAAAAAAAGTCATAGTATAGTATGTCGTCCAAAATCATTCAAATAGTCGTAGTATAGTATGTCGTCCAAAATGATGACAAAAAAGTCATAGTATAGTATGTCGTCCAAAATCATTCAAATAGTCGTAGTATAGTATGTCATCCAAAATGATGAAAAAAAAGTCATAGTATAGTATGTCATCCAAAATGATGAAAAAAAAGTCATAGTATAGTATGTCGTCCAAAATGATGAAAAAAAGTCATAGTATGGTATGTCGTCATAAATCATGAGAAAAAGTCATAGTATAGTATGTCGTCGAAAATGATGAAAAAAGTCATAGTATAGTAAGTCGTCCAAAATGATGAAAAAAAGTCATAGTATAGTATGTCGTCCAAAATCATTCAAATAGTCGTAGTATAGTATGTCGTCCAAAATGATGAAAAAAAAGTCATAGTATAGTATGTCGTCCAAAATGATGAAAAAAGTCATAGTATAGTATGTCGTCCAAAATGATGAAAAAAAAGTCATAGTATAGTATGTCATCCAAAATGATGACAAAAAAGTCATAGTATAGTATGTCGTCCAAAATGATGAAAAAAAGTCATAGTATGGTATGTCGTCATAAATCATGAGAAAAAATCATAGTATAGTATGTCGTCCAAAATCATTCAAATAGTCGTAGTATAGTATGTCATCCAAAATGATGAAAAAAAAGTCATAGTATAATATGTCGTCCAAAATGATGAAAAAAAAATCATAGTATAGTATGTCGTCCAAAATGATGAAAAAAAGTCATAGTATGGTATGTCGTCATAAATCATGAGAAAAAGTCATAGTATAGTATGTCGTCCAAAATGATGAAAAAAAGTCATAGTATAGTATGTCGTCCAAAATGATGAAAAAAAGTCATAGTATAGTATGTCGTCGAAAATGATGAAAAAAAAGTCGTAGTATAGTATGTCGTCCAAAATGATGAAAAAAAGTCATAGTATAGTATGTCGTCATAAATCATGAGAAAAAGTCATAGTATAGTATGTCGTCCAAAATGATGAAAAAAAAGTCATAGTATAGTATGTCGTCCAAAATGATGACAAAAAAGTCATAGTATAGTATGTCATCCAAAATGATGAAAAAAAAGTCATAGTATAGTATGTCGTCCAAAATGATGAAAAAAAGTCATAGTATAGTATGTCGTCCAAAATCATGAAAAAAGTCATAGTATAGTATGTCGTCCAAAATGATGAAAAAAAAGTCATAGTATAGTATGTCATCCAAAATGATGACAAAAAAGTCATAGTATAGTATGTCGTCCAAAATGATGAAAAAAAGTCATAGTATGGTATGTCGTCATAAATCATGAGAAAAAATCATAGTATAGTATGTCGTCCAAAATCATTCAAATAGTCGTAGTATAGTATGTCATCCAAAATGATGAAAAAAAAGTCATAGTATAATATGTCGTCCAAAATGATGAAAAAAAAATCATAGTATAGTATGTCGTCCAAAATGATGAAAAAAAGTCATAGTATGGTATGTCGTCATAAATCATGAGAAAAAGTCATAGTATAGTATGTCGTCCAAAATCATTCAAATGAAGCTTAGCGAAAGTTCAGTCAGGAAGACTATCTTTTTGCGCATGCCCTCTAAGTCACAACCAATTTCCCGCTATCCTTACGCCCCACTACTCATCATCCTTCTCATCCAATCACAATCTGCCACCCTCTCTCTCTTAACCAATCAGTCATTAGCTGTCTATTTAAAAGTGTTCTCCCTCTCTGCTGTCATTCAGCTGTGAAGATTGTTCAGCCCACCTCCACCCCTGCACCACCTCAACCAGGATTCTGACCATCTTCCATCAAACCTTCAACCAAGGCCACTACACGAAGCATCATTCTCCTTCAACCACCACCACCAGTGTCTAGGCTCCGGGGGAAGTCTTCTTTACATGGGAAGCATCTAATCCATCCGGCTGCTTCCTAAGATGATCTACTTCCCGTGGGGTCTAAGCGCCAAAGACTATTTTCCGTGCACAATAAATTTGTTATCATTCCTTACCTGTCTCTCTCTTTTATTCTATTAGTCTATCCTGATTGAAATAGTCATAGTATAGTATGTCGTCCAAAATGATGAAAAAAAAGTCATAGTATAGTATGTCGTCATAAATCATGAGAAAAAGTCATAGTATAGTATGTCGTCCAAAATCATTCAAATAGTCATAGTATAGTATGTCGTCCAAAATGATGAAAAAAAGGCATAGTATAGTATGTCGTCATAAATCATGAGAAAAAGTCATAGTATAGTATGTCGTCCAAAATCATGGGAAAAAGTCATAGTATAGTATGTCGTCCAAAATCATTCAAATAGTCGTAGTATAGTATGTCGTCCAAAATGATGAAAAAAAAGTCATAGTATAGTATGTCGTCCAAAATCATGAAAAAAGTCATAGTATAGTATGTCATCCAAAATGATGAAAAAAAAGTCATAGTATAGTAGGTCGTCCAAAATGATGAAAAAAAGTCATAGTATAGTATGTCGTCCAAAATCATGAAAAAAAAGTCATAGTATAGTATGTCGTCCAAAATCATGAAAAAAGTCATAATATAGTATGTCGTCCAAAATAATGAAAAAAGGTCATAGTATAGTATGTCGTCCAAAATCATTCAAATAGTCATAGTATAGTATGTCGTCCAAAATGATGAAAAAAAAGTCATAGTATAGTATGTCGTCCAAAATGATGAAAAAAAGTCATAGTATAGTATGTCGTCCAAAATGATGAAAAAAAGTCATAGTATAGTATGTCGTCGAAAATGATGAAAAAAAAGTCGTAGTATAGTATGTCGTCCAAAATGATGAAAAAAAGTCATAGTATAGTATGTCGTCATAAATCATGAGAAAAAGTCATAGTATAGTATGTCGTCCAAAATGATGAAAAAAAAGTCATAGTATAGTATGTCGTCCAAAATGATGACAAAAAAGTCATAGTATAGTATGTCATCCAAAATGATGAAAAAAAAGTCATAGTATAGTATGTCGTCCAAAATGATGAAAAAAAAGTCATAGTATAGTATGTCGTCCAAAATCATGAAAAAAGTCATAGTATAGTATGTCGTCCAAAATGATGAAAAAAAAGTCATAGTATAGTATGTCATCCAAAATGATGAAAAAAAAGTCATAGTATAGTATGTCGTCCAAAATGATGACAAAAAAGTCATAGTATAGTATGTCGTCCAAAATCATGAAAAAAGTCATAGTATAGTATGTCGTGCAAAATAATGAAAAAAAAGTCATAGTATAGTATGTCGTCCAAAATAATGAAAAAAAGTCATAGTATAGTATGTCGTCCAAAATGATGAAAAAAAAGTCATAGTATAGTATGTCGTCCAAAATCATTCAAATAGTCGTAGTATAGTATGTCGTCCAAAATGATGACAAAAAAGTCATAGTATAGTATGTCGTCCAAAATCATTCAAATAGTCGTAGTATAGTATGTCATCCAAAATGATGAAAAAAAAGTCATAGTATAGTATGTCATCCAAAATGATGAAAAAAAAGTCATAGTATAGTATGTCGTCCAAAATGATGAAAAAAAGTCATAGTATGGTATGTCGTCATAAATCATGAGAAAAAGTCATAGTATAGTATGTCGTCCAAAATCATGAAAAAAGTCATAGTATAGTAAGTCGTCCAAAATGATGAAAAAAGTCATAGTATAGTAAGTCGTCCAAAATGATGAAAAAAAAGTCATAGTATAGTATGTCGTCCAAAATGATGAAAAAAAAGTCATAGTATAGTATGTCGTCCAAAATCATGAAAAAAGTCATAGTATAGTATGTCGTCCAAAATGATGAAAAAAAAGTCATAGTATAGTATGTCATCCAAAATGATGAAAAAAAAGTCATAGTATAGTATGTCGTCCAAAATGATGACAAAAAAGTCATAGTATAGTATGTCGTCCAAAATGATGAAAAAAAGTCATAGTATGGTATGTCGTCATAAATCATGAGAAAAAATCATAGTATAGTATGTCGTCCAAAATCATTCAAATAGTCGTAGTATAGTATGTCATCCAAAATGATGAAAAAAAAGTCATAGTATAATATGTCGTCCAAAATGATGAAAAAAAAATCATAGTATAGTATGTCGTCCAAAATGATGAAAAAAAGTCATAGTATGGTATGTCGTCATAAATCATGAGAAAAAGTCATAGTATAGTATGTCGTCCAAAATGATGAAAAAAAGTCATAGTATAGTATGTCGTCCAAAATCATTCAAATAGTCGTAGTATAGTATGTCGTCCAAAATGATGACAAAAAAGTCATAGTATAGTATGTCGTCCAAAATCATTCAAATAGTCGTAGTATAGTATGTCATCCAAAATGATGAAAAAAAAGTCATAGTATAGTATGTCATCCAAAATGATGAAAAAAAAGTCATAGTATAGTATGTCGTCCAAAATGATGAAAAAAGTCATAGTATAGTAAGTCGTCCAAAATGATGAAAAAAAAGTCATAGTATAGTATGTCGTCCAAAATCATTCAAATAGTCGTAGTATAGTATGTCGTCCAAAATGATGAAAAAAAAGTCATAGTATAGTATGTCGTCCAAAATCATGAAAAAAGTCATAGTATAGTATGTCGTCCAAAATGATGAAAAAAAAGTCATAGTATAGTATGTCATCCAAAATGATGACAAAAAAGTCATAGTATAGTATGTCGTCCAAAATGATGAAAAAAAGTCATAGTATGGTATGTCGTCATAAATCATGAGAAAAAATCATAGTATAGTATGTCGTCCAAAATCATTCAAATAGTCGTAGTATAGTATGTCATCCAAAATGATGAAAAAAAAGTCATAGTATAATATGTCGTCCAAAATGATGAAAAAAAAATCATAGTATAGTATGTCGTCCAAAATGATGAAAAAAAGTCATAGTATGGTATGTCGTCATAAATCATGAGAAAAAGTCATAGTATAGTATGTCGTCCAAAATCATTCAAATGAAGCTTAGCGAAAGTTCAGTCAGGAAGACTATCTTTTTGCGCATGCCCTCTAAGTCACAACCAATTTCCCGCTATCCTTACGCCCCACTACTCATCATCCTTCTCATCCAATCACAATCTGCCACCCTCTCTCTCTTAACCAATCAGTCATTAGCTGTCTATTTAAAAGTGTTCTCCCTCTCTGCTGTCATTCAGCTGTGAAGATTGTTCAGCCCACCTCCACCCCTGCACCACCTCAACCAGGATTCTGACCATCTTCCATCAAACCTTCAACCAAGGCCACTACACGAAGCATCATTCTCCTTCAACCACCACCACCAGTGTCTAGGCTCCGGGGGAAGTCTTCTTTACATGGGAAGCATCTAATCCATCCGGCTGCTTCCTAAGATGATCTACTTCCCGTGGGGTCTAAGCGCCAAAGACTATTTTCCGTGCACAATAAATTTGTTATCATTCCTTACCTGTCTCTCTCTTTTATTCTATTAGTCTATCCTGATTGAAATAGTCATAGTATAGTATGTCGTCCAAAATGATGAAAAAAAAGTCATAGTATAGTATGTCGTCATAAATCATGAGAAAAAGTCATAGTATAGTATGTCGTCCAAAATCATTCAAATAGTCATAGTATAGTATGTCGTCCAAAATGATGAAAAAAAGGCATAGTATAGTATGTCGTCATAAATCATGAGAAAAAGTCATAGTATAGTATGTCGTCCAAAATCATGGGAAAAAGTCATAGTATAGTATGTCGTCCAAAATCATTCAAATAGTCGTAGTATAGTATGTCGTCCAAAATGATGAAAAAAAAGTCATAGTATAGTATGTCGTCCAAAATCATGAAAAAAGTCATAGTATAGTATGTCATCCAAAATGATGAAAAAAAAGTCATAGTATAGTAGGTCGTCCAAAATGATGAAAAAAAGTCATAGTATAGTATGTCGTCCAAAATCATGAAAAAAAAGTCATAGTATAGTATGTCGTCCAAAATCATGAAAAAAGTCATAATATAGTATGTCGTCCAAAATAATGAAAAAAGGTCATAGTATAGTATGTCGTCCAAAATCATTCAAATAGTCATAGTATAGTATGTCGTCCAAAATGATGAAAAAAAAGTCATAGTATAGTATGTCGTCCAAAATGATGAAAAAAAGTCATAGTATAGTATGTCGTCCAAAATGATGAAAAAAAGTCATAGTATAGTATGTCGTCGAAAATGATGAAAAAAAAGTCGTAGTATAGTATGTCGTCCAAAATGATGAAAAAAAGTCATAGTATAGTATGTCGTCATAAATCATGAGAAAAAGTCATAGTATAGTATGTCATCCAAAATGATGAAAAAAAAGTCATAGTATAGTATGTCGTCCAAAATGATGAAAAAAAAGTCATAGTATAGTATGTCGTCCAAAATCATGAAAAAAGTCATAGTATAGTATGTCGTCCAAAATGATGAAAAAAAAGTCATAGTATAGTATGTCATCCAAAATGATGAAAAAAAAGTCATAGTATAGTATGTCGTCCAAAATGATGACAAAAAAGTCATAGTATAGTATGTCGTCCAAAATCATGAAAAAAGTCATAGTATAGTATGTCGTGCAAAATAATGAAAAAAAAGTCATAGTATAGTATGTCGTCCAAAATAATGAAAAAAAGTCATAGTATAGTATGTCGTCCAAAATGATGAAAAAAAAGTCATAGTATAGTATGTCGTCCAAAATCATTCAAAAAGTCATAGTATAGTATGTCGTCCAAAATGATGACAAAAAAGTCATAGTATAGTATGTCGTCCAAAATGATGAAAAAAAGTCATAGTATAGTATGTCGTCATAAATCATGAGAAAAAGTCATAGTATAGTATGTCGTCCAAAATCATGAAAAAAGTCATAGTATAGTAAGTCGTCCAAAATGATGAAAAAAGTCATAGTATGGTATGTCGTCATAAATCATGAGAAAAAGTCATAGTATAGTATGTCGTCCAAAATGATGAAAAAAAGTCATAGTATGGTATGTCGTCATAAATCATGAGAAAAAGTCATAGTATAGTATGTCGTCCAAAATCATGAAAAAAGTCATAGTATAGTAAGTCGTCCAAAATGATGAAAAAAGTCATAGTATAGTAAGTCGTCCAAAATGATGAAAAAAAAGTCATAGTATAGTATGTCGTCCAAAATGATGAAAAAAAAGTCATAGTATAGTATGTCGTCCAAAATCATGAAAAAAGTCATAGTGTAGTATGTCGTCCAAAATGATGAAAAAAAAGTCATAGTATAGTATGTCATCCAAAATGATGAAAAAAAAGTCATAGTATAGTATGTCGTCCAAAATGATGACAAAAAAGTCATAGTATAGTATGTCGTCCAAAATTATGAAAAAAAGTCATAGTATGGTATGTCGTCATAAATCATGAGAAAAAATCATAGTATAGTATGTCGTCCAAAATCATTCAAATAGTCGTAGTATAGTATGTCATCCAAAATGATGAAAAAAAAGTCATAGTATAATATGTCGTCCAAAATGATGAAAAAAAAATCATAGTATAGTATGTCGTCCAAAATGATGAAAAAAAGTCATAGTATGGTATGTCGTCATAAATCATGAGAAAAAGTCATAGTATAGTATGTCGTCCAAAATGATGAAAAAAGTCATAGTATAGTAAGTCGTCCAAAATGATGAAAAAAAAGTCATAGTATAGTATGTCGTCCAAAATCATTCAAATAGTCGTAGTATAGTATGTCGTCCAAAATGATGACAAAAAAGTCATAGTATAGTATGTCGTCCAAAATCATTCAAATAGTCGTAGTATAGTATGTCATCCAAAATGATGAAAAAAAAGTCATAGTATAGTATGTCATCCAAAATGATGAAAAAAAAGTCATAGTATAGTATGTCGTCCAAAATGATGAAAAAAAGTCATAGTATGGTATGTCGTCATAAATCATGAGAAAAAGTCATAGTATAGTATGTCGTCCAAAATGATGAAAAAAGTCATAGTATAGTAAGTCGTCCAAAATGATGAAAAAAAAGTCATAGTATAGTATGTCGTCCAAAATCATTCAAATAGTCGTAGTATAGTATGTCGTCCAAAATGATGAAAAAAAAGTCATAGTATAGTATGTCGTCCAAAATCATGAAAAAAGTCATAGTATAGTATGTCGTCCAAAATGATGAAAAAAAAGTCATAGTATAGTATGTCATCCAAAATGATGACAAAAAAGTCATAGTATAGTATGTCGTCCAAAATGATGAAAAAAAGTCATAGTATGGTATGTCGTCATAAATCATGAGAAAAAATCATAGTATAGTATGTCGTCCAAAATCATTCAAATAGTCGTAGTATAGTATGTCATCCAAAATGATGAAAAAAAAGTCATAGTATAATATGTCGTCCAAAATGATGAAAAAAAAATCATAGTATAGTATGTCGTCCAAAATGATGAAAAAAAGTCATAGTATAGTATGTCGTCATAAATCATGAGAAAAAGTCATAGTATAGTATGTCGTCCAAAATCATGAAAAAAAGTCATAGTATAGTATGTCGTCCAAAATCATGAAAAAAAGTCATAGTATAGTATGTCGTCCAAAATAATGAAAAAAAGTCATAGTATAGTATGTCGTCCAAAATCATTCAAATAGTCACAGTATAGTATGTCGTCATAAATCATGAGAAAAAAGTCATAGTATAGTATGTCGTCCAAAATGATGAAAAAAAAGTCATAGTATAGTATGTCGTCCAAAATCATGAGAAAAAGTCATAGTATAGTATGTCGTCCAAAATGATGAAAAAAAGTCATAGTATAGTATGTCGTCCAAAATGATGAAAAAAGTCATAGTATAGTATGTCGTCCAAAATGATGAAAAAAAGTCATAGTATAGTATGTCGTCAAAAATGATGAAAAAAAGTCATAGTATAGTATGTCGTCCAAAATGATGAAAAAAAAGTCATAGTATAGTATGTCGTCATAAATCATGAGAAAAAAGTCATAGTATAGTATGTCGTCCGAAATCATTCAAAAAGTCATAGTATCGTATGTCGTCCAAAATGATGAAAAAAAAGTCTTAGTATAGTATGTCGTCCGAAATCATGAGAAAAAGTCATAGTATAGTATGTCATCCAAAATAATGAAAAAAAGTCATAGTATAGTATGTCGTCATAAATCATGACAAAAAAGTCATAGTATAGTATGTCGTCCAAAATCATGAGAAAAAGTCATAGTATAGTATGTCGTCCAAAATCATGAGAAAAAGTCATAGTATAGTATGTCATCCAAAATGATGAGAAAAAGTCATAGTATAGTATGTCGTCCAAAATGATGAAAAAAAAGTCATAGTGTAGTATGTCGTCCAAAATCATGAGAAAAAGTCATAGTATAGTATGTCGTCCAAAGTGATGAAAAAAGTCATAGTATAGTATGTCGTCCAAAGTGATGAAAAAAGTCATAGTATAGTATGTCGTCCAAAATGATGAAAAAAAAGTCATAGTATAGTATGTCGTCAAAAATGATGAAAAAAGTCATAGTATAGTATGTCGTCCAAAATGATGAAAAAAAAGTCATAGTATAGTATGTCGTCATAAATCATGAGAAAAAAGTCATAGTATAGTATGTCGTCCGAAATCATTCAAAAAGTCATAGTATCGTATGTCGTCCAAAATGATGAAAAAAAAGTCTTAGTATAGTATGTCGTCCGAAATCATGAGAAAAAGTCATAGTATAGTATGTCATCCAAAATAATGAAAAAAAGTCATAGTATAGTATGTCGTCATAAATCATGACAAAAAAGTCATAGTATAGTATGTCGTCCAAAATCATGAGAAAAAGTCATAGTATAGTATGTCGTCCAAAATCATGAGAAAAAGTCATAGTATAGTATGTCATCCAAAATGATGAGAAAAAGTCATAGTATAGTATGTCGTCCAAAATGATGAAAAAAAAGTCATAGTATAGTATGTCGTCATAAATCATGAGAAAAAAGTCATAGTATAGTATGTCGTCCGAAATCATTCAAAAAGTCATAGTATCGTATGTCGTCCAAAATGATGAAAAAAAAGTCTTAGTATAGTATGTCGTCCGAAATCATGAGAAAAAGTCATAGTATAGTATGTCATCCAAAATAATGAAAAAAAGTCATAGTATAGTATGTCGTCATAAATCATGACAAAAAAGTCATAGTATAGTATGTCGTCCAAAATCATGAGAAAAAGTCATAGTATAGTATGTCGTCCAAAATCATGAGAAAAAATCATAGTATAGTATGTCATCCAAAATGATGAAAAAAGTCATAGTATAGTATGTCGTCCAAAATGATGAAAAAAAAGTCATAGTATATTATGTCGTGATGAATCATGAAAAAAAGTCATAGTATAGTATGTCATTAAAAACCAGGAAAAAAGTCAATAGTACAGTATGTCGTCAGAAATGATGAAAAAACAGTCACAGTACAGTATGTTGTCAGAAATTATGAAAAAAAAGTCAGTATACAATGTCATCAAAAATGGTGAAAAAAAGTCATAGTATAGTATGTCATTAAAAACCAGGAAAAAAGTCAATAGTACAGTATGTCGTCAGAAATGATGAAAAAACAGTCACAGTACAGTATGTTGTCAGAAATTATGAAAAAAAAGTCAGTATACAATGTCATCAAAAATGGTGAAAAAAAGTCATAGTATAGTATGTCGTCAGAAACGATGGAAAAAAGGCATAGTAATGTATGTTGTCAGAAATTATGAAATAAAGTCAAAGTATAGTATGTCATTAAAAACCATGAAAAAAAGTCATGGTATAGTATGTCGTGAGATATGATGAAAAAGTCATAGTATAGTATGTCATCAAAAATGGTGAAATAAAGTCATAGTATAGCATGTCGTCAGATATGATGAAGAAAAAAAAGACATAGCATTGTAAGTCGTCAAAAATTTTGAAAAAGCCAAGTATAATATGTCATCAAAAATGGTGAAAAAAAGTCATAGTACAGTATGTTGTGAGATATGATGAAAAAGTCATAGTATAGTATGTCATAAGAAATGATGAAATAAAGTCAAAGTATAGTATGTCATCCAAAATGATGAAAAAAAGTCATAGTATAGTATGTCGTCAGAAATGATGAAAAAAAAGACATAGCATAGTATGTGGTCATAAATCATGAAAAAAAGTCATACTATAGTATGTCATCCAAAATGATGAAAAAAAGTCATAGTATGGTATGTTGTCATAAATCATGACAAAAAGTCATAGTATAGTATGTCGCCCAAAATCATGAAAAAAGTCATAGTATAGTATGTTGTCAGAAATGATGAAAAAAAGTCATAGTATAGTATGTCGTCATAAATCATGAGAAAAAGTCATAGTATAGTATGTCGTCATAAATCATGAAAAAAAGTCATAGTATAGTATGTCATCCAAAATGATGAAAAAGTCATAGTATATAGTATGTCGTAAAAAATTATGAAAAAGTCATAGTAAAGTATGTCGTCAGAAATGATGAAATGAAGTCAAAGTATAGTATGTCATTAAAAACCATGAAAAAAAGTCACAGTATAGTATGCCATCAAAATGGTGAAAAAAAGTCAGTATAGTATGTCGTGAGATATGATGAAAAAGTCATAGTATAGTATGTCATCCAAAATGATGAAAACAAGTCATAGTATAGTATGTCGTAAAAAATTATGAAAAAGTCATAGTAAAGTATGTCATCAGAAATTATGAAATAAAGTCATAGTATAGTATGTCGTCATAAATCATGAAAAAAAGTCATAGTATAGTATGTCGTAAAAAATTATGAAAAAGTCATAGTAAAGTATGTCATCAGAAATTATGAAATAAAGTCATAGTATAGTATGTCGTCCAAAATGATGAAAAAGTCATAGTATATAGTATGTCATCAGAAATTATGAAAAAAAGTCATAGTATATTATGTCGTCAGAAATGATGAAAAAAGTCATAGTATAGTATGTTGTCCAAAATCATGAAAAAAAGTCATAGTATAGTATGTCATCAGAAATTATGAAATAAAGTCATAGTATAGTAAGTCGTCAGAAATGATGAAAAAAAGTGAAAGCATAGTATGTCATCGAAAATCATGAAAAAAGTCATAGTATATTATGTCGTCATAAATCATGAAAAAAAGTCATAGTAAAGTATGTCGTCCAAAATCATGAAAAAAGTCACAGTATAGTATGCCATCAAAATGGTGAAAAAAAGTCAGTATATGTCGTGAGATATGATGAAAAAGTCATAGTATAATATGTCGTCAGAAATGATCACAAAAACTTATAGTATAGTATGTCCTCAGAAATTATGAAAAAAGTCATGGCATAGCATGTTGTCAGAAATTATAAAAAAAACAGTCACAGTACAGTATGTTGTCAGAAATGATGAAAAAAAGTCATCGTATAGTATGTCATCAAAAATGGTGAAAAAAAGTCATAGTATAGTATGTCGTGAGATATGATGAAATAAAGTCATAGTATAGTATGTTGTCAGAAATTATGAAAAAAGTCAAAGTATAGTATGCCGTCAGAAATGATGAAAAAAAAGTCAGTATAGTATGTAGTCAGAAATTAAGAAAAAAAAGTCACAGTATAGTATGTCATTACAAACCATGAAAAAAAAGGCAATAGTATAGTTTGTCGTCAGAAATGATGAAAAAAAATCAGTATAGTATGTCATCAAAAATGGTGAAAAAAAGTCATAGTATAGTATGTCGTCAGAAACAATGAAAAGTCACAGTATGTCGTCAGAAATGATGAAAAAAAGGTCTAGTTTAATATGTCATCAGAAATTATGAAAAAAAAGGCGTACCACATTATGTCCTCAAAAATTATGAAAAAAGTCAATGTATAGTATGTTGTCAGAAATGATTTAAAAAAAAAGGTAGTATAGTATGTCGTTAAAAAACAAGAAAAAAGCCATAGTATAGTATGTCTTTCAAAACTGTGTAATAAACTCATAGTATAGTATGTTGATACCATAAAAAAAAGTCATAGTTTAATGTATCGATTAAAACCATGAAAAGAAGTCATACTATAGGATGTAGCATAAAAACTATGAAACAGGTCATAGTATAGTATGTTGTTGAAAATCATGAAAAAATTCATAGTACAGTTTGTTGTTAAACAACATGAAAAGCCATAGTATAGTATGTCATTGAATACCCTCAAAAAAATCATAGAATAGTATGTCCTTCAAAATCATGATAAAAAGTCATAGTGTAGTATGTCAGTAGAAACATGAGAAAAGTCATTGTATAATAAGTCTTCAAAAATGAAGAAAAAAAAATGTTATGGTATAGTACGTCCTAAAAAATTACGAAAAAAGGTCAGTGAAGAGTATGTCAATGAAAATCATGAAAAAAAAATCATGGTATAGTTTGGCGTTACAATTATGAAAAAAAAAAAAGTCATACTATAGTTTGCTGTTTAAAAACCATTCAAAAAGTCATGGCATGGTATGACATTGAATATCATGAAAAAAAGTCATAGTATAGTATTTTGTCAAAACTAATGAAAAAAAGTCCATGTATAGTATGGCATTAAAAACCACGTAAAAAATAAATAATATAGTATGTCATTGAAAATCATGAAAAAAAGTTACAGTATAGTATGTCGATAAAAAACATGAAAAAAAAGTCATAGCATAGTATGTCATCAGAAATAATGAATAAAAAGTCAAAGTACAGAATGTCTTTAATTATCATGAACAAAGTCATACTGTAGTATGTTGCTGAAAATCATGAAAATATTCATAGTATAGTTGCGTTAAAAATCATAAAAAAAAAAATTCAAAGTATAGTATGTTGTGAAAAATCATGGAAAACAGTAATAGTAAAGTTAGTCATCATGTCATTAAAAATCATGAAAAAAAGTCATAGTATAATGTGTCGTCAAAAACAATGAAAAAAAGTCATAGTATAGTATGTCGTCAGACATGATGAAAAAAAAAAGTCATAGTATAGTATGTCATCAGAAATCATGAAAATAAAGACGTAATATAGTATGTTGTCAGAAACGATGAAAAAAAGTCATGGTATAGTATGTCATTAAAAACCATGAAAAAAAGTCATAGTATGGTATGTCATCAGAAACTATGAAAAAAAGTCATAGTATAGTATGTCATAAAGTGTCATAAAAACTAAGTAGTATAGTTCAGAAAGTTGTCATGAAAAAAAGTTATAGTATAGTATGTCATAAAGTGTCGTAAAAACTAAGTAGTATAGTTCAGAAAATTGTCATGAAAAAAGTCTTAGTATGTAATAAATATTACACGAAAAAATCATAGTATAGTATGCCATAACAAGTATATCGAAAACATCATAATATAGTATGCCGTTAAAAGTTTAATATAATAAATATAATAATAATAATATAATAAATATTATAAAATGTCGTGAAAAAAGTCATGGTATAGTATGCCATAAAGAAAATCATGAAAACGACACAATAAAGTATGTCATAACATTGTCAAGAAAAGTCTTACCAAAGTATGTTACAAAAACGTCATGAAAAAAGTCATAGAACAGTATGTTGTAAAAATGTCATGAAAAAGTCAAAGTATAGTACGTTGTAAAATTGTCATTTAAAAAATCAAAGCATAGTATGTTATAAAAATGTCATTAAAAAGTCATAGCATAGTATGTTATAAAAAGTCAAAAAGTCACAGTATAGTTTGTTTAAAAAATGTCATATTGTAGGATGCCATTATATTATCATGGAAAAAGTCACAGAATAGTATGTTATAAAATTATAATGGAAAACACTATAGTATAGTATGCCGTAAAGGGTATCATAAAAATGACATAGTATAGTATAGAATTGCATTGGAAAAAATTCACAGTATAGCATGTCATAAAAAATCATGTAGAAAGTCATAGTTTAGCATGATATAAAAATGTGATTAAAAAAAACTCCTAGTATAGCATGATATAAAAATGTCATGAAAAAAGTCATAGTATAGGATATCATAAAAGATACCTTAAAAAAGTCATAGCATAGGACGTCATAAAACGGTCACAAATAACACCATAGTATAGTGTGCCATAAAAATGCCATGAAACATCTCATAGTAAATATTGCTATAAAGAATGTTATAAAAATGCCATAGTATATATGTCATGAAAAAAGTCATAATACAATGTTCCAATAAAATATCTAAAAAAGTCAGAGTATAGTATGTCATAAAGATAGTCATACAATAGAGTGCCATAAAATATCATAAAAAATGCCATAGTATTTCATAAAATTTCAGTGAAAATGGTACAAGTGTAAAAAAGTCAAACTTAAGTTTGCTGTTAAAACTATCATCAGAAATTCATAGAAATGTCATAAAAATGTTGTGAAAAAAGTCATAGTCCTGTATTCTGTAAAAATATATAGATGCTATAAAAATGTCTTGAAGAAAAATTCATAGTATAGGCCATAAAAAATATCATAAAAGCACCATATTATAGCGTGTAATAAAAATGTCATGGAAAAGTACTATTATAATACGCCGTGATAGTGACATCATGGCATAAAACATGTCATAAAAAATCATTATGTTGTATGCCATCAAAATGACCTCTGAATGGTGCCTTTTGTCAAGCTACTTTATGATGTGTGCCAGGTCTGAGAGAGGGAACAGACAACTTCAAACACGGAGGACCAAGCTACTTTGTGCACAATATCTCTATTATCAAGTGATGTTGGAGCAGATATAGACATCAGTGCTTCTTCAGAAGTAAGTATACCCACTGTACAGTGGGGAAAACCTGCTATAGGCACTTGCAGGTATATGGAAGTATTTGCTACAGGTATTTGTTATATCCTACATTACACCAATGGGAATATGTGAGAACCTCCTCAAACAAGACGCATAAATCCATCTGAATCCCTTCTGAATTCATGCAGGAAACACAGCCTTTTGATTCCAATATAAACAGAGAGAAGCAAAGGTCTTAACCCTAGCTTCTCTCGCTAAATCCTAGTTTGAACCATTATGCTCACCCACACTTGACTCTTACTCTGAGAGCTAACACAGTGATCTGGCTGGATCATCCTGTGCACCACCCTCTACGACTGTGTACAGAGGAAAATCTGAAGCCTCAAATGAGACCTTGAAGTAACAGAGGGGCTTTTTTTTTCTCTCTGTAAGAGACTGATCGTTGGGTGGGGGGAGGAGTGTTTAATTACATCAGATTGAATTCCAATAATCTGCTCTATATCCTTGAGGTTTTTCTGACAGCGTTTGGAGTCATGCCTCTACATGTTTTAATTTGATTAAGACAGGACAATGTGGCATTTCCTGGAGCCACAACTATAAGCAGGTACAGTAAGAAAAAAAAAAAGAAAAAGCCCTGCAGAGTATGACGACACAATTGGGGAGTCAGGCTGGGGCAGCTATTATGGATTGGAGCCTTAGGTGGGTTTTTTTTCTCCTCTTTAAAGCTTCAAAGCCTCATGTATCTGCATATTCCTCTTTTCTAGGGAAAGATGTGCGAGCATGCCTGTGTGTTTGCATTCCAGCATATTTCTGTTTATTTGTCGGTCGATGTGTCAAAGAGCAACGCCTGCAGAGAGTACACAGGCTGCATGCAGCTCTACAGCCTGCAGTAAACCCTAAGGGTAAAAGATTCTCCCTCCGTTTACAGCCCAGATAAATCTCCAAAATACCAATACTGCATCACACTGCACAAAATATTATTATTTGCTTTGATGGATAGCATTTATCTGCTAATTCAAATTTCATACTGTGAGTCTTTGTTTACAATATAAATCTAATTAAGTGCAGCCATCACAGCACAAGGTGGATCGATACACAATATGGCCAGCACAGCTGCTTACCTCACAAGGATGCCTTCCCCTGCCAATATTTTCAACCTATAAAACGGTTTGGGTTTTCTCAGCTTGGCCAATAATCTGTCAAGGTTAGGGCAACAAGAGACAAAACATTACCTCAGTGGGTGACACGCTGGCTACATAAGAACAAATGACTGAACCAGAGTCATGTGGTTTTAAGACAGGGTTCATCCATAATTTCTTTTCCTTTCAATGGCAGTTAATGGAGGTTTCACCTGTTTTTATTCTTGTTTTTACTCTGTGAATGAGAGTGAATGTTAATTAATAGTAGCATTTAATGCTTTAAAGCTGCTATAATCAACTTTTTTTATTACCAGATAACTCAGTAATGTGAAAGGGGTCGCTTTTGTCGAGAGACAATTCAACAGATAATTATCGCCTGACTCTGCAGTTCATCTCAGCTCTATGGGGCATTTTGGCCTCTTTGAGGTTATTGCTTTGTTTTTATTTACAGCAGGCAATTTGACTGTTTTGCTTCACTCTCACTGTTCTCATTATTGTCATTTCCAGCCACAGCAGGATACTATTTTCAGCTACAAAGCTTTGATAAAGATGGACTGAGTAAACAAAGTGGATGTAGTAGTACCTTTTTGAAGCCTCCAGTCTGCTATTTTGGCTGTCGCCACCTCGGATTTTTGGAGACAGAAGTGACCACATTTAGACGAGACAGTGGAACCGCAGAGGAGCGAGGGCTGGATCTGACTGACAACAGAAAGACACAGATGTTGTAGGGAATATAACTTACAAAAAGAACATTGTGTATTAAAGAAAACTTCAAACTAGCAACTGAGACCATAAACTCCTTAGGAAAATGTTTACTGAGGTAATAAATCAAGAGAGAAATAGGGTCATTCTTGCATAGACCTGCACACAATCGGACTTCTTTTTGCAACCAGTGGAGTGACCACCTGCTGGCCATTAGAAAGAATGCAGATTTAAGGCACGTCCACATTGGCTCCAATATTAGACCTGGAGAAAATACACAGTACAACCCAGGTACAATATCTACTCAGCAACTAACAGTAGACAGACAATGCTAGCTGCTAGGTGGAAAACAGTGGAAAATTTAACAAGGCCAGATCTTCCTCAGGAGATACCAAAAATAGAGCTAAAATGAGAGTGAGTAGCCCGTTTTTACACAGAGATCACGCTATAGTGCCGCTAAGCAGTCCCTTCTTTATGCTTCCTTTGCATTTTTACACAGAAACAGAGCTTCCAGAGCTCCCAGATTTCATTGTTTTCCCAATTTGCAGACATTTACGCCGCTGTTCTTCTCCTTGAGTTAGCCAACTAACTACTTCAAGCTACTTTTTAAAGCTCCCACAGTGGGTCGCATACATGTAGTCGAAATGCAACAGCTGTGCTACCAATGATCCCATCCTGCCGGCTGTCCCATTTATACAGAAATTGTTAAGTTGCTGTTGCTACCTCCAGTCCCGGCTCAAAGGTGAGATAACTGTCCCCCATTCTGCAATCGTACCTTTTATACCAAACAGTGAGCCAGAATAACGGCACGATATTCCTGCCTTGAACAGGCAGTGTAAAAGGGGTTATTATTTGACTTACATTCAAGAGGTGGCCAGAACCAGAAACCTAAATTACTGCTAAGGTTTCTCTGTATATATTATATACAGATATGTTATATATTATAACAAGTTGGCTACATCAGCTGGAAAGATCGGTGCTGTTGTGATCATAGCTTTAGCCAAAAAATGCAACTATTGCAGGTTAATTTCTATTTTTCTTGCATTTTTTCGATATGCATCTTTTTTTCTGATGTGCAACACTAACAATTTCCTTACTTTAAATACTAAGGTTTTGTTTGTTATTTGGTATTGAGGTTCAAATTTTTTTACATCTTAGATAGACAAACTGCAGTAAACTTTGTTGTATTAGTTGAAATAAAAGCCAATGTAAGTGTACTCTAAACATGAAATATCAAATTTTGTATTCATACAATTATAAATGGGGTTTTTGAGAGAATCAAGTTAAAGAATGACTTTATATATACATTTTTTTCTGAATATCTTGACAAAGAGTAGTGACACATGGATGACAAATTTTTGAGAATAAAAAGTCACCGTACAATTCTATGGTCAAAATGTCCAGATGCCTGACTTACAGCAAGAACATCCTACAGGCCTACGCTGCAACCACTGATTAATATCACATTTATCTAAAAACCTTCTCTCAAAAATAAATGTAATGCTACATTATTTGGTGGTTTACCAACACGAACATTTGAAACCAAGCCTGACACACTTGGCCTGAGAACCTTAATTAGTGTATATATCCAGCAGAAGTGCTGTCCTCACCCTTTGCTCCATTGAGCGCCTTGCTGCTGTGTGGAGTTTGACACGTGAAGTCTCAGGTTAAGCTCCAGAGCTCCAGGCCTGAGCTCTGCCTTTACTCCCCCTGATCAACCTCTCTGTGGTAGATGGTTCATTGTCAGCTGGGTGTTCAAGCTCCATTTAACTCTAACTAACTGCCTTTAGTCATTATCGCTGCTCATTAATGCTGCACTGGTACTGCTGAGCAGCCCTGTGAGCATCTGGGCGAGGTGACTGCACCATGTATAACTGTTAAGACCATGCAGGGGTTGTGTATTTGCTTTTGATAATTTTATTGTTACACAATTAATGGCATAAACATAATCCTAGTAGCGTGTTATACTAAGGTTATTTGCTAACATAAACCTTTATTACAATGAGGAATCCTGTAATCATCTTAGGGGCTAATGTTTATTTTCCTCTAAATAGGACAGGAACAAATCTTCGAAGGTTCACAACAAAGCCCTCTATGGCAGCCATTACGAACCAGGGGTACTTATATCAGAGGGGATTCTCTTGTAGTTTTCAGGGGGGTACATGCCATGGAAAGCTTAAACTAATTAACTTAACTAAACTCAATTAACCTAACCAAATAAAAACAGCAATTGTGGTTTATTTTGAAAGAGAAACCCAAATTTTTGTCTTGAGGAAAATAGAAATAGAAACACTGCAATTTATGAATTCCCATTAAAATAAGTTAGCTGTAACACATTAGCACCAACGTAACATGTTGACACTAAATGTCTGTCATAACTTTAAGTTACCAATCTAGCAGAGAAAAGAAAAGAAATAGCCAGCTGAAAGTGATTGATATACAGTTTTTAATATTTAGTTAGAAGAAATAAATAAACAATTGAAATAGGCAAAAAAGTAATAGATGAACAGTTTAAATAGCTAGCTAAATGTGATTTATAAACGGCTGAAATACCTAAAAGTATGGATAAAGAGTTTATAATGTGAGCAAATGTATGCAGTTTATATAATTAACTAAAAAGTAATAGGTAAACAGTTTATATACTCAGCAAAATGGTTTATGTAGTTGACATTAGCTAAAAGTAATGGATAAACAATTCATATACTGTAGTTAGCTAAGAAGTAATGAGTAAACAATTTATATACTTGGCTAAAACCAGACAGTTTTTATAGTTAACGTTAGCTAAAAGTAACAGATAAACAATGTTCCCAGCTAAAAATCAACAATTTATATAATGTAGTTAATGTCAGTTAAAAGTAATGGATGAACAGTTAAAATACTCAGCTAAAAGTAAAAAGTATATATGGTTAGCTAAAAGAAATAGGTAAACACTTGATGTTCTCATATAAAAGTAAACAACTTATATATTCATTTAAAAATAAATAGTTTATTTAGTTAACGTTAGCTAAAACTAATGGATTAGCAGTTAATGCCCTCAGCTAAAAGTAATAATTATAGTCAGTGCTGGCTAAATGTAGTGGATAAACAGTTTATGCACTCAGCTAACAGTAAACCACGTATTCAGATAACATTAGCTAAAAATAATGGATAGACATTTTGTATAATCAGCTAAAAATGGTTTATAAAAAAAGGTTTATATAGTTAACGTTAGCTAAGAGTTATGGATAAACAGTTAATGTTCTCAGCTAAAAGTAATGGATAAACAGTTTATGTTCTGAGCTTCAAGTAAACTGTTTAAATAGCTGAATGTAATGGATAAATAAGGGTTCTCAAAGTACTGACTGTGAGTGCCAGTGTATGAAGCCTAAGTTGGTTGTTTAAAAAGACTGAAAAAAATATACGTTTATATATTTAACACAGTTAAGTAACATCCAAAAATGTTTGAATGGTGTCACAGTGGTACTTGAGTTTATAGGTACCTGTACGATGACAAAAAAGGTTGGAAACCACTAGTCTATGTTACTTTCCAATCAATACAAAGGAAAAAGAAAGCAAATAAATAATGTCTGACTGAAGAAAAAGACATTAAGAGTGTGAAATGCATCTTCAACCCTATATGGCATTAGTAATCAAGGTTTGCTACTGTACGCTGAGCGCCCCTCCGTATCCGCGGAAAGGCAAGGATGCAGGGTGACAGCTGGGGACCTGGCCAACACACTGGACCACTAAATGAGAAAAATGACCAGCTTTCACCAGCTCTTTTAAAAACTCATTTACATCCTGTCAGATTCCATTATGGCCGGGGACCTGCACCAGAGTTGCAGGACAGGACTGAGCCTGAGTGCACCGACCGTGCCGGCCAAGCTCCTATCAGCCTGACCCGGCTCACCGGTCCAGTAGACAGCTGATTCTCCTGTGTCAAGGTTTTTTGGCTTCTCTCCTTCTTTTTTTTCTCTCCCTCCATTTTCCACACTACCTTTGGTGTGCTCTTGGCAAAGAGTAGGTGATTATCAGAGTGCCTGAAACCCCACTTTTGCTCTTTTATACAATTACTGTACAGTATGTGCACCTAAAAGCATCAGCAGAGAGGATTAGGCCTGCTAAATGCTGAGCCTTGAATAAATTATCTGCTGGGGGGTTAGCATTAAAATATAGAAGGTAAGGGAGGGAAGGAATGCGAAGCAAGTGGATTCAGCTTCTCAAAAATAAAAAATACCATGCATTAAAATTACTCTTCAATTTCACCTCATTTGACTAAACACAAGTGAAAGTGTTTCCCATTATCATGCCTTTGAGTTGTTTCAGCATCAATTTGTATACACTTCAAGTCAGAAACACTGCCGCACTGTCGGCACTTCAGCTCTGCTCTTGAAGTTGCTGATTTACTTTCCCTATCGCTGCACATGCTCCACGTGTACCAGATCTGAAACCTATATGTCATCTGCACACATTAACAATACATACAACACAGCATGCTACAGAAGTCATTCAAAAAACGCGGCTATTCAAACATTCTACAAGGGCACTTTGGGTGCAAGAGCTCTAACAGCAGTTAAACTCGCAGGGGTCACAGTCTGTGGTCATGCACTAAGCCACTTGTGTGTCTCATTCAAACTCCAAGCATGTCGGTAACACTGTGATCTGATGCATACATCAAAGCCATGGAGAGTACCTCAGCACACACTAGGAGCTCCATCAATCCCCTCCGGCCTGCGGAAGCTGCCTTTCCCTACACAGTCGGCCATCAAGCGTGACATCCTTGAGGAGGCGATACAAACAGCGTCTAATGAATTTTTAACGACAAGCGTTGCGAGCGGCAAAGGGAAGGGGAGCGGGAAACAGAGGCAGCGAGAGAGACCCCTGCTGAATGCATTACAGTGATTTGTGGGCTCACCTTTGAGCGGGGAGTGAGAGGCCACCCGCCTCCGATCATCGGGGTGTTAAGTGTGCTTGGTGGGGGAGCCTCTTGGCACCGCATCGCGGGCCAAATGATGTTTGAAATGTTTTAATCAAATCCTGTCTGTTCATTAGACTAACAATAGGCTTCGTGGGGTGAGCACTCAGTGGTTCAGCTTCTTACTACCCCCGGGGGAACCCTCCTGATAGAGTAACTTCCCTAACCTCCCGGCGACAAATTTCAACAGGACACCCCTCTATACATTTAAATGGGCCTATATCAGAGGTGGCAGCTTGTCATGCGGGGTAATTTATATGAACAAAATGTCTTGGGTTCCAGTCGCAATCTGTCTTCTTGAGTGGCACTTACATCTGTGTGAGATTACGTGTCAGTGTAATGTCGCCTGGAACGTATATGTTGAATTGATCAAGTAGACGTTGATGACAGACAGCTTGTTGCTAATAGCAGCAGACTACCTCGTCAGATAATCTCTTTGGCTTTCTGTCACAGAGGAAAGACTCTGTCAAGTGCGACACTTAAGAATATTGTTTGTGGGATTGTTTAGGATTAAACTAGAATATCAGTGTGAGCCCTTTGACTTTTCTGTGGTGCTGCTGTTAAACTCCCATGTGCTTCAAGGAGGTTTAAGTAACAATGGGGAATCTACAGGTTTGTTTTTTAAGTGTGAGATGTTCTGCTTGTTGCAGGTCTTAGATTATAGACTTTTTTTCAAAACATAACCAAATGAAGTTCAGCACAAGTTCAATCAGAAAGACTCTCTTTATGCTATATCCATTCATAACTCTGTCTCGGTCCCATTCCCTCCACTTCCTCCCATCAGCTGACTAAAGCCCCGTTTCCACCAAACACTTCCGGTATGGTACCTTTGGAACCAAAGGTAACCCTTCAGACCTGGTACCTAGACCCTAGTGTTTCCACTGCAAACAGTGCTCTTTCATGGGGGCGGGGTTAATGTCACTCACTACTCCATCCAGCACTCACTGTATTTACGCATCACCAGTGACACAGATGAAAGTCTGCGCCTCGTTTATTGTCCACAGAATGGAGTTGCACGCCGACATTTTCAGAACAGAGTAGAACAGACTGCAGTGAGAGTCTCTCTCTAAATGGGACATTTAAAAACAGCAAGTTTGTGCATTTAGTCCTTCTCAGGCAAGCTCGGGGGTTTAATGTTGCTGGAGCCCACGGGAACTATGCTCCACAACACTTTTTTTTTTTTTTTTCAAGTGTAGATTAGAATATATGCCGTTCACATAACCCGTCTGAAATTAATATATATGAATGCTTGAAGATCCGCTCATTACTAAAAGTGTATGTCATATGAAAACTAAAGTAATGGTCAAAGTTGTCACACCGAAATTTAAGGTGTGTTGATTGATTCACATCGTCAACTCATACCTCGAGTAACAATACAAGTAAACGTTCCACCTTAGAAATTGCTGGCAGACGGCCCAGTGATTTAAGTTATTTTTTTCTCTGACTCCAGCTGCTGCGAGAAGTAGCAAAACATTCTTTCAATTTATAGTAACAGTAATAAAACTCTCCACAGTATGAACAGTGGTTACATAAGCCTCAAAACCAGCCTCAACTCAGCCCTGAGCAGAGTGACCGTCCTCTATTGACCAATCAACAGACTACAGTTTAACAGCTCCACCTTTTAGTACCAGATCTGTGTGCTAGGTACCCCAACAGAGGGGGGACCAAAAATGGGGACAGTGCAGAACAGTTCCATTGGTACCATCCACAACTTTTCACAGTGGAAACGGAAAATATGGGTGTTCCCTCTCTCAGTTAGCCGATCACATTTTACCAAAATCTCCTTCAGTCATTCATGTTGCTGCTGCCAAACTTAAATCTGTTCTCCTCTCTGCTCCTGTCAGCTGTCATTTTAATCATCCAGCCCCCCTCCACCCCATTCACCTCCAGTCACCTTATCTAGAGCCCAGGACCAGCTCATCAAAAGCCTTCTCCTCTTCACATATAGATTCCCAGCTCCCACTTCATCTCATCTCATCGCCACCACCACCAGCATCTAGACTCTGTCGGGGGATTTTCCTAATCAACTACACCTTTACCACCTTTCTGGAATAGATGTCTTCACAATGAGGTCTAAACGCTGAAGACTTTCTCACATTTCTCGTACTCATGTGCACATGTAAATAAATATTCTTTTCTCTCAGGGCCAGTATCTCCTGATTGAAGTAGTTTTGTTGCCTAAACTTAACTGCAACCATTTCACAACATTAGCAGTTTTCTAATGAGTTTCAGCTCTGTGGCCTGTGCGTTGCTCTGAGACGCCGAGGGCTGTAACAACTCGTCGGAATTTAATGACCTTGTATAAGAACTGGCTGGGGCAACAATATACTTTTACCTTGCTTATAAAAGAGGTGCCTTTAAAATCACCCCCACCACCCATTTATAATTACGAGAGCAATGGTTCTCAACTTGCTTATTATTCTTGACAGATTTCTACACAAATGTTTCCCAGATAAATCCTGCATTAAATGAAAATGTGCTAGCATTAATCAGCTTAAGTATGCAATTACAAATTATATGAAAGAAATCTTACACAGATTTATCCATTAGTGCTGTCCCCATAATAATGACCCTCCAAAGCACATTTGTAATGTAAATGTACCATGTAGCAAGACGTTGATGGAACACCTTTTCTGTAAATATAATTACAGTCAACTACTCAGGACAAATGGGGAGATATTATTGAAAAAAATAGGTTGTGTGGGAGCCTATTATCCCGTCTTTGCTGTGTCACATACTGACTCACAATTGCTTCAAGATGTAAAGTTGAGTTCTGTAGCTTAATAGTAGAACAGAAACCCTTTTTAAAACATTATATACATACACTCCTTCTTCTTTAATGATATTCTATCAATCATGTTGTTAAAGAACACCCTGTAGGATGTTTTTCAGAGGGTGGATGTGTGAAACGGTCTAATTTAGGATGTTCTCGATAGCAGTGACAGTGTTTTACCTCTTCTTTCAGAAAACAATGCACCAGCCTTTAATCTGAAGTATGAAATGTCCCCACATTGCTAGACCACTAAATCTACTTTATTGTGTTATTTCAACCTGTCAGACCTATCGATCAGTGGATTAAGACAAAGATGATGTTTTAAAGCTTTGACTGAGGGTTTCATGGCTGTCCTGAAATCCAATACCAATAGGGGTTCATAGATCCTGGCCAGGATTTAGTGCTATAGGCAGGATTGATGACATGGAGCTCGGGCATAATAGTGGAGGTGCATGAGCCCCATCCTTCAACATAACTCAAGATAACAGCCTGCTTTTTATTTGGTTATTAGAGTCATTCAGTTGTCCGGTTATTTAAAACATCTAGCACGGCACATAGCAGTGTGTCTCTGTTGTAAATAATGCCATGGTGTCCCCTCTTCTTCTTGCGGGAAAAATAGATTTGTTCTAAAACTTCTGTTTTACTGATTACTGCAAAACTGCGACCAGTATAAGCCGTATTACTCAAAGTCAGTGATGTAATCAAATTCTATTATTTTACTCAAGACAACGTTTGTCAGCGGCACCGGCACAGGATTTATCACCACTGTAAACTCAGTGAAGCCACCTACAGCTTTTCAATATACACAATATTAAATTCCGAGATCAGCGTGGTTTCTTCATTTGGTCTTTCAACTGTAATCAGTTGTCACTGTAATATATATTCTGCTGGAAGATAGAAATGCAGCATTCACTAATGGCAAAAAAAGTAGCAGAGAGCAGACCTACTGCTGGACTGACATTTTAACTTTCATCCAATAAATACCAAGCAGACAAAAGAATATTGGAGGAATGAAACAATGCAGAAATAAAATGAAAGCAGTGAGAGCTGCCAGACGATTCTCCTGCCGCACACTAAAATGTACAGCACGAACTCTGCTTAACACTAGGACAAAGCAGCCATCTTTGACTGTCTGAACATTTACTGTGCGTTTTTGCATTTACTGTGCATCTATTAAAGCAACACTGCTGACTTCAATCACAAGATAGGATCTAAATTGAAGGTGATGGCTGCTTCTTTTTTGAACTGTTCATTAGTGCTGGTCCACACTTCACTTGATGGAAATAC
The DNA here is from genome assembly GCA_019142605.1 of Cephalopholis sonnerati. NCBI lineage: Eukaryota > Metazoa > Chordata > Actinopteri > Perciformes > Serranidae > Cephalopholis > Cephalopholis sonnerati. The sequence continues at coordinate 22,402,626 of JAGQAX010000022.1, forward strand.
TGCAAGCTTAAATAAGGTATGCAGGCTAATGCTGTGTCTCAAACACACTTCTCTGCTTATACTTGCTATTTTAAGTGCATAAGTGTGTTTACACTGAGAAGTACGGCAAAATGTGCTGCACTACGAGTACCCAGATGATGCACTCATAATGGTCAAAAGACTGAGTGTGAAATGTTGGACACTCCTCACCGTCAATGGTCGCCATGTTGCCTATGCAGTAGAAAGGGCAGGACCACACACACACATTTCAAACTTGTAAAATGTCAGCCAACTAATGCAGTAAACACCAAAGCACTATACATATATACATTTGTATTTACACTTCTGTTGGACATAAGCCATCAGTTTGTTTATTGGGTTAATCCCGTAATAACTTTGTACCATGGACAATAACACAAATGCTGACGTTAACTTGCTAGCTAGCTAGCAGCTGCACATTTTATCACCAGGCACTGGTGTGTTGCGGCGTACAATCTATGGGCAAGGTTAAGTTCGGTGTTTATGCATGTTGAATTGTCGTCTTTACTGTAGAAGATTTTAGTATTAGATTTGCGGTCAGATGTTGACAAGTTGTAAATCTTTGCAAAATGCAGCAGCTATCATTAGCTCGGTAGATGAGCTGGTGATAGAGCCAGCCAGGATCAGCCATGGACATTCATAACATGCCGCGCACAATACAGTAAAACATCAAGCGAGCAGACAAGTAAATATAGCAGGCATATGGCCTATACTTTGATGAGTGACAAGCGTTTGTCAAATGTTGGTGACAATGCTCTAGCTAATTGCAATTCATCGAGCGAAGGATGGAAAGCTGTCTGATCTTGTGATCCTTGTGTGTGCAACAGCAGGGCTTGATTCCAGACAACACTACCCTGTCAAAATTTGTGCACTACGAAAGTGGCTACAAAGTGTAAGCAGTGCACAACATGTAAGTGTGCTAATGAAAGTAGCCACTTTGAGAAACATTACGACTAAAACTGCTACATAATCAGAGTGTTAAAATGTTCTTAGGTGTGGCTTTTGTCTGTGCTATAAAGACTCTCAATTCCCCTTACCTACCAAAAATGGAAATGTGTTCCACTGTTGTGTTATCTTACATCTCCTGTGCTAATGTACTAGAACAGCTCTAAATCAGTGGGACTGCTTCTTGGCCAATGTGACTACAGTGCTGTTCTTACAGTCTTCTTAAGTCTTTACCATTAAAGGATTACAAAGCAATAAATTGTTTCTAAGGAAGCATTATTACTGTAGGTTTTTTGGGTACGTTGTGTTTTGGCAGTGCCAGTATATTGATATCATGCAGTACTTTGCCTTAGTTGTGCCTTCCTCCCTTTCATTTCAGTTTTAGAAGTGTTTTTACGGGTTAAAATCTTAAACTAGTCACAGGACTGTAAAGATTTCTTTATATTTTAACTGTCACCATTGAGTCCGTCTTGTGTTTCGCTGAAGTTATGGATCTGATTTTATTTTATTTCTACAAGCACTAAGTGGTCTCCAACAGACCTGTAATATAATGATTTCTTTTTGCTCATTTATTCAACTTTTTCATTTTTTGGAGGCTTACTTTACCACAGCTGTTGACTTTGGTAAACTAATTGTATTAAAATTTAACCTTAACAATAATGTAACACATTTATCAGTAATGGCCTCTGGACGCCTCAGAGCCTGCTATAAAAAGCCAATAGACTTCTTTCCCATTGCCAGTAGAGCAGAGCCGTGGGTAGACGATTGTGCCTTTCTGTTTTTGTTTTTTCTGGTGTTGTCGCAGAGGAAAACAGGTTAGTAAACAGTAGAAAGTACATGGAGCCCAGTGAAAATTTCACTTTAGTTACCTAATTTTTATATCTGTTACTTATTCAATCTCTCTTTTAAATTCAGTGCAGAGTGATTTGTCAGACACATTCACCTCTTCAGACAATGTTGAAATGCTGCTGGGACTGAGATGGGCGTTATTTTGTAGTGCTGCGTCATTGCATCGCGGTGATGAAGGGGTGAAATTTGGTACATTCACTTTGTGTCGATCTGAGCTGGTGCTGATAAATACCCATGACTACTGCAGAGTCATCTGAATGCCAATTGTAACCTTTACCATTAAATACAAAAGTCAGTTGTTAGCAGGTGTTAGTAGATTTTTTTTTTACAGTGGGAAATGGGATAGCGACTGAGGGAAAATGACAAAGTTGAATGTATTTTAATATAATTTGGGGGCTGGAGCACCAGGTGTCACCCCTCTGCTCCAATGACATACACTAAGTTGAAATATATTCAATGTATGTCTTTAAATAGGCTGTTGCTGATGTTATCTGTAGGCTCACAGTTTCCATGGGAACAGGAATGTTTCAACATAAAACAAAGAAAATGTATGGAAATGACTTTTAAAGTAAATATAATTAAAGTTTAATCACATTATCCAAGCATAACCCCTCCTTGCCAACTGGTGATCACACACTTTAGGTGTTTTTCAGTTTCAGCTGTCAGGTGACTGCACACATATAAATAACTATGCAATTGAGGGTCATAAAAGCTTCCTGCGAAGGACAGCCAACATAAATCCCCGTATAGCTGCACTGAGACCCTTAATCAAATCTGTTATCGCTGGTGCAGTCATCTGATAACAGACACTCATTTTTTATTGGTGACCTGATTAGGCATTGTTCTAATTGGATCTCATTAGGTGACAACCTTTTATGAATAGTTTAAATGTCTCGCTGCAGAATCTTTGTTGCTGAATTAATTGTGTTTTTGAGATAACGGCAACGTATATTTTTGTTTTTGTGCCTTTATAATGGAACTGCACATCATGGGAAGATGAGATGTTTACATATGTGCAGGTACAGACGCTGAGGAATGCATGGCTGCACATCTCTGTTTGCACACACACACACACACACACACACACACACACACACACACACACACACACACACACAGAAAGAAAGAGAGACTTTACACAGTTTTATGACCTAATGTTACTTTACTCAAGAGAGCAACACAAATGTGAAAATGGAAGGAGTAGCTCAATAAAAGCAGACCTGGAGCTACAGCATGAGCTCTTTACTTCAATATAAGTCTGTAAATTCAAGCTTCAACTACTGTCAATAGTCCCCATGAGCAAGGGCAAAGCGTTTTAAATCACATTGTCATTCCTCAGTGTTTCAGAAGGATTAAAGTTTGTTAAGAAATTTCAAGCCATAATGGGGTCAGGAGCTTGACAACTCTATTTCAGCTTTGTCAAACCACCATAATTACTTCAAAAGCACGTCCTCGCATCAAAACGTCATTTCCACGGCATCATAGAAGTCTTGTGTCACTGCACTGAAGTGAATCTCTGCATTTTGTCTTCGTAATGGCTTATGGAAAAGAACGGCCCCATCAGCTTGAATTTAATGGCTGTTTTCTGTCTTTGGCGAGAGCGACAGGCAGTCCGTGTTCCTCTTTGCCTCAGTAATCTCAGTAATTCCATGTACGTTTCTCCGCCTTGTTTTGCCATGCAGGAAATTTCATATCAGACTTTAATTCACTCAAATGTTGTGACGGTTTGTGCGAAGACTCTCCGCCCTCTGGACGTTTGGTAGTTAAATGCTCATTCAACGCGTTATACTGTATAGTTTTCAGCTAGATTTGATAGGAGAAAGCCATGGGGTTTAGAGTATTCATTTGACAAAATAACAGAGCACAGAGATCCAGTATCGTTATTATCATAATCATCATATCCCTCTCTGCTGGAGACTAGCAGCAATATAGGAAAACACAGGCCTATATGTAAAACTATTTTCATGCCTATCCTAGAATGTACTTTTCAATCACTTTCACTTCTGATTACTTTCTGCTTTAATGCATATGACTGTAATTCAATTTGGTAAAATGATAAAACAGTTGAGCTGCTTGTTCTTCAAATGCTATTTATGGGATTTTCGTACATGCAGTCAAAGGAAGAGAGTGGGCAGGTCAGCTGGGCTTTTTTTATCTCAAGTGTTTGAATGAGAGTCCAACTTAATCAGCCCCTCTCCTCGCTTTTTGAATCAACCATGCAATATGGTACAAATGGAAGAAAAAGGAGAGTTAAAGGAGAGGGTCACAATTTTAAAAACAGTTCTCACATGTCCATATGTGCATGGAAACTGTTTTTGCTTGCTGTTATTATTAATCGGTTCATACTGGCAAGTAAAATGTTCTTTGCCAACATGTTTCTAATGGAAGAGTTATCACAGTCCTCATTCTGTGAAAAACATATTGAAAGGTTTATCTGGAGTTAAAGTTGTGGTGGGCATAAATCTGGAAAACACACACACAAAAAGCAAAATTAGAAATACACCCTCCTCCTGCAGCTCTCCCTTCTACATGTACAGAGCCGCAGTCAGGGCTGTACGTCAAGCAAGTTGATTTGTTTATTCAACTCGCATCTTGAGGTTGGTTCAAAATGCTTTAGCCTTAAGCTTTATCTTGTTAGTACTTTAAATAGTCCTTCTTGTTACTATCCCTCCATCGCTGCTCAACATGGAAACACTGTTACACAAAAAACAAATTATGTACTAAAATGACTAACTCTGACTAAGACTGCTAACGCCTTACATTAAAGTTGGGGTAGGCAGTTTCATTTTTGCATCACTGGGCAAATATCCCATAATAAACTTTGAGCATATTGTCATTCAAACGGTCTCAGAGAAAATTTGACTTCTGCTCCTCCTCTTGGCTCTTGGCCTTAGAAAATATAGCCTGTGACAGAAGACACTGGGGTCATTTCAAAGAAAGAGCGTTCCTGTTGGCTGTTCTATAAATACAGATGTGCACGTATGTCCCTTTTGCAAAAGCCTGTTCAATGACGGAGAATCATGCAGAGAAAGTTGCTATTCCAGCATCGGCAATGACTGCCTACACTGCAGAGAAAATAAAAAAGGGAAGACGGACTAAAGCAAGAGAGATTTTAAAAGATGGTCTGACTAAGCACAAAATAAAACACGTCATTATCAGCAGAGTCAAAGACTCACAACTGCAGCCTCAAGTTCACGTTTATGTAACATTAACAATAGCTAGTACATGGAATCACAATGTGTCCTTCGCCTCAATGCCCGTCATTACAGAGTCGGCAGCAGCTCCAAACACTGACCCCCAGTCAGGATCCACAACAACCCAATCCAGCCAGCGGACCTGATAGCCCTGACTCCACACCACATCAGCAAACTTTCTGTTGCTGCTGTCACAAAGGTAAGACCTGGCACTGCTACTGCTCACCAGCCTGCTGCGACATCCAGCACTGGGGAGGTTTGTACTGGCCAAATTTGAAGTGCTACAGCTGCTGACTGAAGGTCTGTCATCAAGCTGTCCACCCTCTTTCTGGGGAAGCACACTGGCGAGGAGCGAGGCAGAGGGATCATGGGGTAGCTAGCTTATCATTGCCTCATTTGTGTTCTGATAAACAGAGAGAGAGTGAGGGGTAAAGAGGGACTGCATGAACATGCTGTGGCAAATTACTGAACAGATCAATCTATGGGAAACACTGGGTTAGTTTCACGTAGAAACTATTGTCTGTCTACAGAACTACATCTTATCATGAGTAACCAGGTTATAATTTCTGGAAAGAGACAAATAATCATTCATTTTCCATAACCACTTATCTGTTCAGGGTGACATTGGGCAAGAGGCGGGGTACACCCTAGACAGGTCACCAGACTATCACAGGGCTGACACATAGAGACAGACAACCATTCACACTCAAATTCACACCTACGGGCAATTTAGAGTCACCAATTAACCTGCATGTCTTTGGACTGTGGGAGGAAGCTGGAGTACCCAGAGAAAACCCACGATGACACAGGGAGAACATGCAAACTCTGCACAGAAGGGCTCCCCAACCCCAGGTTTGAACCAGGAACTCTTTTGCTGTGAGGCGACAATGCTAACCACTGCACCACCGTGCCGAAAGAGACATGGCTGTTGAGTTTTTCAAATGAATTTTCTGGAGCTTTTAGCACCACAAGCTAAGTGCTTTCTAGTTCCATTATATTTGAGAGAATGCAGACCTCTCCACAGCCGATATCTCCAAAGTCCTATGATATAAATGTCTGTAGCAAAGGTCAAGGCAATCCATCCAATAACTGTCAAGTAATTTTCCACAAACCACAGATGGCAACCTCATGTTGGCAATGCAGGCAAAGCCAGTTCATCTTCTCGGCACCATTGATTTGAATCATCCATCTAATAGTTAATGAAATATTTCCGTCTGGACAAAAGTGGTGACAGACAGACCAACGTTGCCATCCATACGCCACGCCATTAGTGCATAAAAAGACTGTGGTGAACAAACTCACACAATCCCCTGTCTAAGACAACGCAGGAAGTATTTCAGCATGCAAAAAAAATATTTCGATGTACATATGGGCACCTGACTATTGTTCTTGGACAAACTTGGAAATTTCCGAACCTAGCCTTTAATATGATCTACAAAGCTGCCACACCATCTTCCTTCCACTGAGACAAAGCAAAGTTATTATTCTTATTAAAATGATTAGCAGGCTGCTGCTGTTTACATGCACAGCGTGGATGATTCAGCAGGTCGTGTTATGACAGTCACAACTCTTCTCTACTTTCCTGCAGCCCTCATCAACTTATTCAAACTGTTCCCAAAAGACCCGGTGAGAAGTGAGGGACTTGCACTTACCCCAGGCACACTGCACCTTGATAATGGAGTGGGGCTGAAGCGATTAGCACACTAACAGCCTCACACAAGTAGGAGGGGAATTCTCTCAGGGAGGAGACAGAGAGACTGAAAGGAGGAGGACGTGACCCCCCCACCCTCCGCCAACACAATTCACAGCACGACTGCTGGTGGTGCCATGGCACCCTGACACCTCTTGAAGGACTCGGTGCCCTCAAACAGGAGGTGAAGGTGTCTGAACTTTTTGTAAGAACAGCAGGCTCTATTTTAATCGCACCAACCAGAGCAACTGCTGCATCTGAGTAGCTATTATCTATAATGTGCGTGCAGCAGGCATCCAGTAACAGTACGCATAAAGGGCAGGTAAAGTGGTGTATAAACACATGGGTGTTGCATTTAATCATTACGTCCTTAGTCTGTCACATTAGTCATACCTTACTGTTCTTTAAAAGCCATGTCAATCACAGTGACACATATTGAAAATGGCTCCGCCGATGAGGAAAAAATAACTGCTAACCAGGAGGTATAAAGTGGCAAGACACGAATATTTATGGCATCATAAATTCAGGTGAGGTGCCATGTATTCCACTTGTAATGATGTGTGCTCAGTAAGTTCAATAAAATAAGTTCAATAAAATACTTCTTTCAGCTACATTAGTTTGCTTGTTGCCTTTAATTGTGCACTGCTATCGTGCCTCTGCTGCCAAAACTGTGTTAAAAAGGGGTTTGTTTGGCCAAATTCCTGAATAAAACCCACTTACATGACTATCCAGAGTATAATTGTGAGCAAAATATGGATTTTCTAAGATATTCAACTGATATGTAAGTGAAACTATTATAGCAATAATCACTTTACTTCATCCCCAAGACAGAGATGATGATTTTGGCTTCCTGCTGGTAACAAAGTATTGAGATGAGACAATGGAGCATAGAATACAAACATATTTAAAGGAGCAGTGCATAGGATTTAGTGGCATCTGGCAGTGTTGATTTGACAGCTATTTTAGATTTAGTCATAGACTTGAGACAAAAATGCTTATATACTCAGTTACACTCACAGATAACTGAGCCTCCTGCCTGCCTGTCAAACAGCATCAAACCATAAACCTTCCTGAGTCCGGACTGAGTGGAGTCCCACAGAGATCAGCTGTGAAGTCCAGCAGCTGGTGGCTGCTTGCTCTGCTGCCATTCAGCGGCTAATAAGCAGAGCTAACCACTAACACCCGCCACTGCAACTAACAAACTCCACATTTCTATTCAACAGCTCTACCATCCACAGTCAGACACATGGCTGTTGGATTACAGCTCACAACTCACACCAATGGCTGACGCGGCTACGATGTGAGTGTTTTTGCTGGCTAGCGAAACACCCTGGTGCAGACTATTTATTGGAGTTTTCCAGCCTGTTGCTCATGTGGCATTTGAAAATATTTGCAAGCAGGGCCGTTCTTTGCTGTCAGTGTCTGATAGTCCATCACTAACATTTTCTTAATGTCTCGTCAACAAAAATGAAGCATAGATTTTATCTTAGTTTTTATGATCAACATCTATTCTTAGCTCGCCATCGTCTCGTTTTTGTTATGGAAAAAAGGTTGTTGACGAAACATTTTCATCATAGTTTTTGTCAACGAAATTAACACTGGCATCTAGTGGTGAGGACTGCAAATTGCAATCAGCTGAAACTTCTCCCACATGCCAAGCCTGAACTCTCAGTTAGGATTCCTGCAGTGCTCTTGTTCACAAGGTTTTTACCCGGAGCTCTGCAAAGGTCTCTTTCTCTCCAAAACAAATGTGCCAGGTGATCAAAACCGGTAATAACACTCAATAAAGCGGTTTCACATTACAAATTAGTGTATCTCTTCCACTGTTTGGCTCATCGCAGATGGGCTGTTATACCAGAACTAGCTAACGTATGCTCAACTTTTTTTCTCTGATAATTGAAGATCCAGACGTTCAGAAGGTTTTTATCGGGAGCCGAAAAATCCTCAGACATCTCTTCATCTCAAAACCAAACTAACCTAGTGACTTAAACTGGTGAGAATACAGACTAAAGCAGTTTCACGTGTTTTTCTGAGACTGTCTGGCTCATGGCACAGGGGCTATGAACTACACTGGCAAACATAAAAACACAAATGGCCCTATCTAGAGCCAGTGTTTGGTTTGTCCATTCTGGACTACTGTAAAACACATCATTGCACTCTTTAGACGAGGACCCGCCTCCCTTTGTAGATGTAATCAACTAATTTTAAGGTAAAAATACCATGATTAATATATCATGTATTCATTAATCCTTTTTTTTTTTTTTTTTTTTTTTAAATGTAGGAACCCTCATGTCTCCTACACTCCTGAGGATCTGTAAATCCAAAATGTATACTAACAAATTAAAACAACTCATTTGATATGAGTTTTTGCCTGTGCTTTAACTAAAGAACACACATGCCTGTTGTGCCACCTCCTAATGGAGTGACTCAGCCAGCTGAATGGCGAGGCCGTCGTACAGCCAACAAACTGTTGTGGAAAACAGTTATGTGTGAGAGGCCCATATTAATTACAGCGAAGCACACTCCGCTTTACTGGTTTTATTGTTACTTCTTCAAAGTCATTAAAATAGCACCCAGTAACTTTGATGAAAAGCTGTGGGCTGAAAAGGAACATTTCAAACACAACCGTTTTACCTTACCTCGTAGTTACCACCCCGACGCTTTGACTGAAACAGTCGGGTGCAGCTTTTGATTAGCCATGAGTCTCCTATCCTGTGAGACCCTGCTGACTGTACTGTAATACACTGTACTGAAGCTCAAAGCGCGCTAACCTCTGAAACAACTCCTCAGAGACTCTGTCAGCTAACTGTTCAGGATGGAATGAAAAGCGATATTCACGAGGGGGGGATATTGTAGCATGATATTCACAGTCTTCCACCCACCCATCAAAGGAAGAGCAAAACCATGAACTTAATTTGGCTGCATTCAGATTTGAGTCCATTGTGTTAACTGTCTTCCACCTGCCAACGCTGATAGACACTGAAAACATTTGTCTTAATTAAGACATATAGTGATGCAACAGAGAGGTATCTCATGGTGTTTCCTTTCTCCTACTACATGAGGGATGTGTTTACTTCATGTAATCACTTGTGGTAAAGAAATGCATATCTGGAGGCTATGCATGTAGTGAATGTTCCCTATGGGAGGGAAATGAGGTTCAGTACATCAGCACAATACTAATGGATGGCAACAAGGGTCTGTCTCGCTAACTTTTCCTCTAGCTCCACTGTGAGGTTCACATTTGTATATATTTTAGGGAAATGTCTTGAAGAGCTATAGGGTTGTTTGCCATGAAATTTGGTAGGTTGGGTGATATCCTTGACCTTTCTTCTAGTGCCATCATCAGCCATCATATGTTGCCTAATTCTGCATATTATGACTGGGCCCGGTCCCAAGACAGTCCCCGCCCTTGACACTCATCCATTTTGCACGTTCTTGTCTAGGGGTAGGGTGTCCAAATTCTTGTTGGGATAGAGGGGTAGGGGAAAGTGTTAGGGCAGGGGTACTCAAATACAAATCTTAAAGGTCCACAAAGACAGTTTTCAATGAGTCAGAGGTCCGGGGGGAGACGTGGTGACGCAACGTGGTCGTGCACATTTTTCAATGAGTTCAAGGTACATTTGTTATAGATGGTCAAGCCAAATGCCATAATACTGTCATATTCAAAACAAAATGTCCTTTTTTTTTTTCTTTTTTTTTTACAAAACAACAAATAAAATACATACTAACATAAAATAATGCCATTTCCATTTTGACATAAATTCAAATAAATACTCAAATAAAACAAAACAAAACCCCTGCAAACAATCCAAAAGAAATATATCAGTAAGTGCCAACCTAAGTGTTCTCGCTAACAGCCTATCAGCGCATCGTTGCCATGGAGATTACTGTCCATTTACGCGTGTTGACCAAACCAAAACACACACAGTGAAGGAGTCACGTGTTCAGCTCACAGTCGCAAATAGGCATCTTGCGGGCCGGATGCGGACCGCGGGCTGCCATTTGAGGGCCACTGTGTTGGGGCCACCTGGCCCTCCAAACAAAGGATCAAACCAAGTGCTACAAGCAATCATCAGCAAGATGGCTGCAAGAGCAACAACAGAAACCCACAAATGTATTTTCCTCTTTAAAAAAGATTTAAAAATTACAATAACCATTGTTTTATCTTGTCTTGATAATTTATGGTCCTTTTCTTTATATCGAGCATAAAAAAACACTATTACTATTACTATCTCAGTAGCTAACAACCTTGCTAGCTAACGTTACATCATTACTGCTGATTTGTGCATGAAAGTCCATCATTTTGACATATTTCCATGGTGCATTCCCCCTTTGACTTCAACTACAATCTGGCAGCAAAATTGCTACACCTGTTACTACTCCTCTAGTATCAGTACAGGGTAGTAGCATGGGTTGCTAACGTTAGCCTACAGAGTGCTGACAGTGGCCTGGTAAAAGAACAGTGTTCTTTTTATTTGATGACTTGTTTGATCAACTGATAGCTGACGAAACTTAAGTTGTTAACAAATTCTGTGTATCCTGACAACTGCAAAAGGAAGCCAAAACCCACGCCAATGAAATTACCACCACAGCAGAAGAAGGCATATTTGCAACATCCAGCAACACATTCGAAGATTTCAGCCACTACCCCTTGTAACTCTGTTCCAAGGGGCAAGGTGGCACTTGAAAATGAGGAGTTGGGGTTAAAATAAGAAATTGGATATGGCCCAAACGTCTGAAAAACTAATCATCTATCCATCAGCCTCAGCTGTGATCAGGATTTAGTGCTCTTTAGCAGAGAGCATGCAAACATTGTGAACATGGTACTCATTATGCCTTTTAAACACCAGCATGTTAGCGTTGTCTGTGAGCATGCTGACATTAATATTTACCAAAGTACGGCCTCAGAGAGCTGCTACGACTCTAGACTTACAGCTACACAGGTAGCATTTCTTTTTTTTGTACAATTAATATGCAAGTCAATTTACTTTTCAGACTGTTGTTTTTGTCATGAGTACTTTCACACAGAACGTGAATATTACCCGGTGGAAGTGCAACAGAATGTTTTTTCGGAATGAGGTAAATTTTACTGAGCTTTCGCACCATGAATAAAGGCATGAAATAATCACGTTGTGTGAAGCAACAACACAGAGGCTTCGTGGTCTGAACTGCAACGTTTTTACTTCAGTCTTTTAATCTTGACAAAGGCAGCTCAGCATACCAGACCACTCCTTCAACTCTTCCCTTTCACAAAAAAAGCCCTAGACATGCTCACTGTGTAACTGTTTACCAAAGGAACTCAAATTCACTCAGAGCATTTCACTTAAAGGAAACTCGATAAAAAAAGCGTACAGTAGCTTTTCGCTACATAACAACTGACAGATTGCCAGATGCTGCTCTGAGGGACTAATTGTTGTTGTGAAATATTTGCAGGCGAGTATTTTGCATTTTTGTATCGTGTGTTCATCACGCCCCTGGTGTGTAAAGGTCTTGAATCAAGTTATTTTCTTTCAAGCAGCACATTATCTATATTCTGATACAGCCACAGATTTTTAACCAGATTTAATACATGGGATGTAAGTATGAAATATAAACATTTAAATTATGCTCCAGTCAAAGCAAACAAGAAATCAAAGCAAATTTTTTTTGGCTACTGAAAACAAGCAGTACAGGAAGTTAACACAACATTGACATATTATCACCTCATAAAGTTGTTATGGCAACTGCATTAGCAAACAGTTGCCTTTTTGTTCATCCAGCAGACATGGAGCAACTTCAGCATTCATTTGGGGTTGTATTTCTGGCACTCCAACAAATGTCTGATATTCCCTCTCCTTTTAGCTGTGGATTTGTCTCCACCACATCTGACTCTTTGCTAAATGCTCCACTGTGTTCACCAGATAGTCAGTAACTTTTTCTGTGATTTGGTGCTGGGCAGCAGTGTTTCCCATTAATCAATGAGACTGTGGCGGCCCGCCACAGTCTCATTTGGGCCCGTCACAGTCTCATATAGAGAAAAAAATACGATCTGTCACTCTGTCAGACCATTACACAGCTGTACTTTACTACCGCCCGTAAACAAGCGAGAACAAGAGTGCGCGCGCACTGGTCACGCTCATAGACGTCGCTCTTTACTAGATACGTTTGGCGCAAACCAGATTCCGGCGACACTGGAGCGGGACGTCTGACTCTGAGGTAAGTGCAACTTCTTTTTTGGGCAATAGCGCCCATGCTAACTGCGGCCGTGGACACAGTAGCCCCTTTTACACTGCCAGATTTTCCGCGAATGTTCGGCCGATTTGCCGGCCAGCTGCGAGCGTTTACACACACAGAGCCGGCTTGTGTGTGTAAACGCACACACACACAACTCGCCCAATTTTCCGCCTCGTAGGGTAGTCATATCGGCGGAACGGTTTTAGTATAAACAGAGCGAGGCGGCCTTCCGCCTCGGGAGGGTCTGTTGATGACTTGTGGGAGGGGCTGTTGATGACGCCGCACATTCCACTCACTCGCGTTGACTTCAAACCAGGAAACGGCTGATAGCAGGAATGAGTATCTAGCAGCACTAAGGAGACGCAAAGCAGAAGATGAGCAACTGGGGAGATAAGGAATTGCGCGCCCTCCTTGCCCTCGCTAATGAGGAGGCTATTAACCGTCGGATGACGGGAACGTAAAGGACGGGCTGATGTACGAGAGAATTGCCGAAGGACTGACCAGCCGCGGCTTTCCTCGGTACGTCACTGTTTACGTCACACGCTGAGCTGCACGTTCTGTTACTAGCTCACGCCCCCCATTGCCTCGAAAACGGCGCATTCTGTATAAACAAAAGAAGGCAGGCGGCAATTTGCCGCCCTCCCCGATTTTGTTTTTATACTGCCAATGCGGAAAGAAGAGGGATTGATGCTTTCCTGCAAATTTGCACAATTCCTGTGTAAAAGAGGCTAGTATCTCACTGCGCTGTCTGCCCCCCTTCTCGGGAAGAGGAACGGCTGCACCGCGCACGTCTAGGTTCCAGAGTTTCAGTGACGAGAGCGGCCACGCTGCTTCATTATCACCGCGCATTCAGAGTCCGTGCAGGCACACAGTACAATCACCTGTTACCATACCAACGAGCTGACGCGGCTTATTATTTCATATTCTCCTCTCCTGGGGCCTCATTTATTACAGCGTGTAAAAGTCCTCTTAAATTTCACTTACGACGAAAAGGCAAAACGTGCGTACGACCAAAATATATACACTCTTTTCAGATCCATCAAACTCTGCGTACATACGGCTGCACGCTATTCCCCGTGATAAATCACACCGCGCCGAGAAAAGTGTGGATGTGAACACACCTCGTTTCCCGCCTTGAACACGCCCGAACATAACCATAGCCTTTATGGTCAATGCAAATCAGTACGTGCATATTAAGTAGCCATGTGCGCTCTGGGATTTTGTGGAGTGACGTCAGTGTAAGACGGTGAACACAACAGACACAGAGACAGCATGGAAGAAGCTGAATTTCTCTCAAAGCGAGATACACAGCAATATCGGGAAATATCAGTCAGAAAATGATCTTGCATTGATTTAGGCTACATTTTGTGATGAATTGGGCCGCAGCAAATTTAGGAATCTTTATTTATTTAGGCTATTTTCTGCAGTCACTGTAGAAAAAAAAAAATAGAATGAAAACATAACATTCCCAAATCCAAATAAGGGAGCAGAGAGAAGAAGAATCGTAATCTGACCCTTTATTCCAAAAAATCTTTTTTTAAGAACAATATAAAGGGTTTCCACTTTGCTTCCCTTTCACCTACTTGCTTCCTCTCATCAGCTTCAAACACACACCTCGTTAACTCAGGTGAGAGAATAACGGTAGGCTAGTGTGTAAATAGTGAAAAAATAGTGTAAATAACCTGTTGTTGAAATGTTGTTCAGTAAATTGTTCAAAAGATTTTGAGTGAGTGAATGAGTGAGTTTTTGGTTTTGTTTCTGAATTAAATTTAAAATATTTCTGATATGCCTTTGTAAGTTCTTATTTATCAACGTATGTTCATGTCCATGGTCCCAAAATGCACTTACTGTAAGGGCGATACATCGCGCTTAAAAACGTACACACACATTAAAACTGCCGAGGGTCAGAGACTCTCCCACCACAGTCTCCTAAAATCCTGTGGGAAACACTGGGGCAGGTAGTGCGCAGTTTATTGTAGCTTTTTTGCAATGAACTTCACAAGAGCGGTTAGTGTGACCAAAAACAGTTGTGGCCCATAAAACCAAAACAATGAGCTAAAAGATGCTAAAACGCCCCATAGAGCTGAGGGGGGCTGCAGAGTTAGGTGATAACACACATAGTTATTTTCCTTATTACTCAGAGTATTAAATCAGATGCATTTGAGGTCCGTCCTCCTCAGTTCACTCTGTTGTTTCCCTCCTCACTTCACCAAAAGAGGCTATTTGTCTGCACTCTGGCTCAGTTTACGGCTGAACATGAAAGCATGCAGACCCATTGGGAGCATTGTTGCAATGAGCATTTTTATTTTATAACTCAGCATGTTGATCAGATTAAAAGCTTAAAATTATGACACGCCGGTTGCTAATGTGAGCAAACTAAGAGCCCCATTTATGAGTCATTCATAAATTTTATGCAAGACATTTCTGGACACTCATTGCACTTCGCTCAGGGACCTTTCCAATTGTCACCACATTCCCATACTCTCTGCCTCTCTTTCATACTCACTCTGCTCCTGTCAGCCATGAATAATTGATAATCCAATGCGATCTCGGGCTTTAAGAGTTTGAGTGCTCTGTATCTGTCTCATAATGATTAGTGAAAGGGTCACACTGCTCAAACCCCTTGGTCGCCAGCATCCGCCCTTAATCCTCCGTAATCCCCAAAACAATGGGCTCCTCCATGCAGGGGACTGTGACAGATTTTTATCATCCTGCTCAAAGGGATCAGTGTGCCTTCACACTGCCAACACAACAATGATAGCAGTTTAGAACTGCCTGGCCCTGTAAGTGCCAACCTCAACCTTACACATGACACAAACCACAGCAAGGGCACAGGTGATGAAAAAGAAGACTCTATTTGAGGTGTGTTATATAAGGGCTCCATATTGCTCACTCTTCAGTGTGATTTGTTCTTCAGGGTTAAAATGTTTACCCCATGCAACCCCTCCACTGCTAGCCACCTCTCATCGTGTTTCATGTGGAAGGATCAAGGCCGGCTTGCTGTCTGTGTAGCCAGAAGGGCTGGCTTTGGTCTTGGCTTTGGATTATGAGCAAAGAGCTGAGGTGGTTCTGACAAAGGGAGAAGCCCAAAAATGCAACACAGGAACTGGATAACCAAAATATGACCACAGGTTCGGACTAAGGCTTGGACTGACGATAGCACTTTTCAAAAGATGCAGTCATCCCTGGCAGATTACAGCCCAGTCGCCAGAGGAAAAAGTTTGCCTTGTACTTTTCTGCAAATAACGAATGCTACATTTGCAAATTTCATACATTCATTGTTTATAAAGTGATGTACCGGAAGTACAGTATATGAGCTGACTTTAACATCAAAAGCGGAAGGCACCGTGGATGACATGTCACCTTGGCGAGATCCCTGACAAGCTGCAGACTACTGTTAAAGACAAACAAACAACAAAACCAGTTTTTTTTCCAGTGAGTCATTGCTGTGTTTCTATCAGCAATTTAGCCTTCAAATATTGGTGTTTTGTAGCGACCTGTCAGTGGCAGAGAAAGTGGTTGTTTATCCTCGAAACATTACTTCCTTCCTGGAAGGGATTGTGCTCCAAAAACTGACTGGGTGTTTTAAGCCAAAACATGATCTTTTCCAAACCATAAGGAAGTGGGTTTTGTGCCTAAACCTAACCACGTTAACCACAGTGAAATGTGAAGTTTCAATTCATCTGCCAATGACATGTGAATGTAACACCTCCATAGGACAATGCCCACATTTTTTCTGGCTATTGGCTTGCAGATTACTTTTCAGAATGTGAATTTGTGCATGGGCTGTGGAAATTTAGTAGCCTGGCAACAAGACAAATGTGTAAGCTCATGTTTTATTTGCTCTCAGATGTGTCTGGTCCTCCTAACATTTTTCCACCTGCATTATAACCGTTTATCTAATATGGGGCGGGTTTAAAATGATGACTGACAACTTTCCAAGCCTTTGCACTTAATCCAAACAACATAACGATTTCATTTTTGGTTTGCACATACTTGTGCTGGGGACACGACTGTTAGCATAAGCCTAGCTTAGTAAAGACAAGCGCCATGAGGCATTTTCAGAAACAACCAAGATGGCTGCAGCTTTTTGTTTATTTGAACCTTTTTTTTTCCATTGCTCTTTTCAAATTCAGATGGCAAAAAAGGCAGCACTTGTTCACAGTCACACTGATGCTACACCATCACCCAGGACGTACACTTTGTTTCAACACTGATTGGGGACACATGAAACGGGGGGTTTGGGGGACTGTTCCCCAGGAAGTTTTAAGCGTCAAACAATTTCCTGCTCCATGGGGGATTTTTATACATCAATGTGTGCTTTCCCTGCATCAGTTTATGGTTGAAGTTTCTTTAATGTAGTCAGGATAAAAGGCCCCTACTACTTTCAGGTTTTTTTTTTTTCAAATATTGAGGGGTACGTGTGCTCTTGTCCCCCCTGAAATCTATGCCTGTGACCATCACAGCTTGTCTCTGCACACTGTAGTCTGTTTACATTTGTCCATCATTCTGTAGTATGTCATATGTTTCATTGCTGACTGGTTGTAGGTCTATCCAATTGTGTCCAGAGGGATTTTGAGGTACACCAGTTGATACAACTCGGTGTCACTCCAGAGTCATCGAAATTCAGTGCTTGGACAGTGACTTGCGGTGTCACACACTGACGAAAAAGCCGTCCTTTACCATTAGCATGATACATAGCCTGTTGCCATCATACTTAAACGCTCGGCTGCGTCAGGGGAAAACATGGAGGGACAAGAGCAAAGGTTAAGGCGACAACAGTCCGAGACGGGTGGGTGGGAGTGGTGGTGGGTGGGTCCAACAAACACCGACTTTAACCCAGGGGGCTGGTGTTTGCGTCCCGTAAGATTATAAAGCCAAACCTTGTCCTTTTTTCCTAAACCTAACCACGTGTTTGTGGTTGGAGGAAAAAAATGTCAATTTATGTCGTTGTACCGATGTAGTGCTTCTATTTTGAAAGAGTCTGTATGTAAACGGTAAATTTCCTGTGAAAACAGAATTGTATTTTAAAAGAAGACAATGCATGTAACAGGCACAACTTGACGTCCCAGAATGTCAACAACCAACACACCCAGGGTACCTTGCACATAGTATCTGGATGTGGAAGATCCATGACTAAACGTCAATATGCGACGAGGTCAGAGTGAGAGTGTGTTGGTTGATAACACCCCTTGAAAACTGAAAATGAAATGAGGCGATGCCAGGCTAGTAATCTGGTGGTGTCCACATTCTTTAATAAAAAAACAACAGAGTATTCTTCAAGCTGATTCCACTATGACAGATTCGACATGTTTACGTTCGAGTAGTTTTCAGCCAACAAATTAAAACATAAATAAAGCTTTCTCCGCCAAAATCATGGTCCTGGCAGTGCGGAGAAGGTTTTGAAAAATCATTAAAAGTGCTTTTACCAAGTGGTTGCCAACCAGCAACATCAGCGATCTCTATTTTGTATCACCAACAGCAGAGCAGGGTGCAATGCCATGGTGGTGGCTCTGATGCACCACTGTGTTGGAAAATAGCATTTACACAATTTTGCTAAATTTATAACTGAAAAGTCTCCTAACAAACAAAATAAAGAACTGTCTCATTGTATTACTGACTGCATTGCAGTGTTTTGTGTCTTTCAGATTCATGGATGTTTGACCTGCCCTTGTGGACCTTGTTTAATTATCTCAGTGGAACAACAGTACAAGCATAATTCCTTGCCTTTTTTTTAATACAGTGCTGTTTCCAGTCTCAACACCCACTAATGATGCAACTGACCCAAAACTAAAATATCTGGATGAACTAGGTGAGACAGACCAAAATTAAATCAGCGTGGAAAACCTTAATCTACGGCGTTCATATGTCCTCGACAATTATCATGCTTCGTAAAATAATTCCCCAAACCTGGAGTCACTCAGACGTGCAAAGGGATGCATTCATGCAGAGTTTACAAAGTCATTACGAATACTTCCCACATGCCTAAATTATACAGCACCTATTGCCAGGCCTTTTGACCCACCTGAAGACATCCTGTGAATACCCGAACACTGTATTTCACATTCAGAACAGCTTCCACACCTTTGAGCATTATGATAATCTTTCCAACCAGCCATATCGCTGAAAATGGTCTATCACAGACACACACACACACACACACACACACACACACACATACACACACACCCACACCCACACACAAAAATCACCCATTATGTCTGAATCTGAAAGTGCACATACATGTGCGCGCACACACACACAAAGCATCCTTAAGGAAACAGCAGCATGGAGACGTACAATAACAGCCGTTATTACTTGGCATTTGGCAGTGACATCAATCAGAGCCAGCCATTCTAAGCACTGTGATGGTACATAACTGCTCAGCCAGAGAGCTGATTTAATAGAGCATGGTCTGATAAAGTCCCTGCAGAGATCACTTCATGGCCAATAGGTTGTTCAGGCAGCTAATTGGTCAAAAAATAAAACCTCTCTCAGGAATTGGATCCAATGTTATCACGGGGAGTCTGGCACACTATTAATGAGTTGCATTGGCTCCCTTTAGCCCCCTAACTATATTTCTGCTCAGGCTGTGCATGGGGACTTGTACTTGGGCATAATTATGGTGATGATGACCAAATGTTTACCTTATAAGTAGAGTCTGTACACAGGAGGATTTCTGCAGACTCCGTACAGTTGTATTAACAGTGAGAGTAATGATGCAGCCACCCGGCCTCAGCTGCTCGCTTGTTTCACAGCAGAACATCCAACACTTTTATTGATCAGCATTCACCTATACCTATAAAGATATTTAGAGGGAATCTAAGGGACATAATGTTCTCATACCATTGGCTTTCAGTTCAGCAGGGCAACAAATGTTTAGTGTTTACTGGACATGATGGTGCCAAAGGGAATGTTTTATGCCACAGGTTACATTCAGCTGTAGGTGAGCTGTGTGTTACTTACATCTTTTAAATTACATGTATATTGGAAAGCATTTATTCAAAGATGCAGGCAAGAGACTAAATTATTCATACATTTGCCGTCTTATTGTTTGTTTTGTCTGTATGAAGAATGGGGATAAAATATTTTTTAATAAAACGGTATCCTGAAAGGAGTGCTTAAACTAGGCTGAGCAATTTTGTGCAAAGTCAATGCAAACACACGACTCGACACAAATTTGCACTGTATACCAATGCAAATACAGAGACGTGTATCGCTGCAGTTACATTCCATTTGGAGCCTACAAGACACGCCTCTACAAACCCCACCCACCACCAGTGCAAGACGGACCCATCAAAGCAACGGTTGTTTGAACCTTGCTACAACTAGGGGTGTAATGATCAATCGCAATGGAGTGGTATATCGATTCAGTGATCAGTGATCCAGAATCATCGGTGCAAAGTGAAAACATCCATCCATATCGTCATCTTTAGAATACGCTTTTATTTTGAAAGTCTGTATCACCATCAAACAGCAGCAGGCAGGTGGCAAGCAGCCGAGAGAAAGACGATGAGGATAATGTTGTTTACTTGGGAATAACTAAGTCAACAGACGGAGCACATGCCATATGTAAACGATGCCGTTACGAGATAAAACAGGATGTACCTGCCTCCATGGGCATCATATTCCGCTAACGTCTCACTACAGCTATATTAGCTGCTCTAAATCAACAATGTTGGGCTGAAAAAAAAAGCACATGCATACAGGCTGAAATTCAACCAAAATGTTTTGTCGGGTGATGCAGTGACTTAAACCAATGGGTGAGAAAAATAATAACGTTACATGTAGTTTTTCAAGCTATGAATGGAGAAAAGTCCGCTAGCTGCTTGGCTGTTTTATGAAATGTTAACATACTGAAGCTAATAATGGGTCACTAGCAAAAAAACAATTGTGTTGTCCATGACCCTTGACAGTTATTACTGAGCTGAATTTGATACTTCTGTTACATGATATTTTTGTTAGTCCATGTTTTATGGCATTTGGATGAGGTTTGCTTTCAGAGCTTCATGCTAGATATTCCTGAAGTTTTAAGAAAAAAGATGATGGTTTGAGTTAAAATGAAAAGATATTTTTAGGAAGGTCTTTCTGGCAGAAAGCCCTGAGGGTTAACTTATCCCATGTGCTGTTTTATGTGTGTTTGTGGAGTCAGTTTAAAGTAACATTACATTAACTATGTGTTGTTTTTATCTTTTATGGCCAAAAGCAAAAAAGAAAGTGGTGGCTGCTTCTTTTGTGACAGACTGTGTTAAATGGGCAGATGATATGGTTTCATATCGATCGCAGGCCCCTAAATTGTATCAAATCAAAATCATATTGTAGCAGACCGTAATATTAGCAAATATTGTATCATTTTCCAAAAAATCAATATAATATTGTATTGTGATGAAACTGGTGATTTTCACAGCTAACTACAACATAATGTAGTAAATAAATATGAGGCCAAACATAGCAATTATCCACTTTATAATTCACTATACATGAAGATGTAAGTAACCTTGTAAGAGAGGATATGTAACCCTAACCATTCCCATAGTTCTAACCTTAACCACCTACAAGGTAACTTCTGAAAATATATATCTGTGACTTTGGTTAGCTATTTTGCTGAATTGCATCTTATCAAAGTTTAGGTAATGTAAGTCAGGCTTATATTGTGAAAGGTGAAAAATGGAAGGAGTGCAGCGGCATGCGCTGCCATGACAATGTGAAAAGTAATAAAGAACGTTGCCATCTTGGTTCATGCTGGTTCAGACTACAGAGCTCCATGTTCTGCAACCAAATAGCTAACACTTGATTCCAGTCATTGGTTTTTACTTTACTACGAGCCAAGTTAGCACTAATGTTAGCTTTAGCTGCCCTCCCCTGGTAGTTAGCACAACAGTTAGCACAGCTGCTAAGGGTGAATATTTGAGAGATGTTAAATACTCAAAAAAAAAAAAACTCCAGTGGTCATATTGGTGCAAGAAACACTTTTTTCTAACTGGATGCAATGCGAACAAGCAAACATTAGATTGTTTAAGTTTTTCCAATGGAGATGGCTGAACCTGCTCTGAGGGGTAGCGAACAGGCAAAGCAAGGTGTCGCTTATTTGAAAAACCACTTACCCTGGCTGTAATATGTAGGCTGTTTTCACAAACTGTTTGTATGTTTTCCTACAAAAAATAATGCATCCCCATTCGTACATACCCCATTTATTCTCAAAGGCTGCAATCACGTGACCGATGTGCTGACAGGAGTGAACAAGGAAGCAGTTGCGAGTGCTCTTGCAAGGAGGCAGGTTGAGGTAGTGGATGGGTGACAAAAACCCAAACTTACCCCTGGAGTTGAGTGTTCGGAACCATGTGAACTTTGAGTCATTTCAAGGTACCTACTCACCATGTTCTTTTCCTAAACCTAACCACAGCAACTTTAATTGCCTGATCCTAACCTCCGGAACTTTACATTTATTACGCAACTGTATGTTAAAGATGCAATGTTATTCGTTGGGCGCTAATTTGTAGAATATCATACAAACTGTTGTGCAACCTATTTTCAGAGCAACAGCAAGTCATTCCTTAGGCTCTCTCCATCCACCAGAGTTCACTCACTTGCTATGAGTTAGGAAGAGGGGTACACGAGGTAAAATTTCACTTCACGGCTGGTCTGACCACAACTTTAGAATCATGAAAGAAATTACTGATCTCAATTCAAGGTAGAAAAACCAGAGTTGCGCGGCCCTAGTAGAGAAACGTGATGATATTTGAAGTCTAAATAGCTGAAGTGGACTGAGGAATGTTGTTCATGGTCATACTGTATCCATCCATATATCCTTCCATTCATCCAGCCTATATCTGTAACATATCACCATATTTTCACGGTGACGCATCCATGCATGCTATATGTACTGATCGGCAGCAGAAGTGAATGTCTGACATTTCACCGACAGTATCGTCCTCATCTGCCTCTCCCCTCGGTGCATCAGCTCTCCCCTCTGTGTTATTACGTGACCATCCTCAGCTCCTCCCCCTCTCTCTCCCCTCCTGTCTACCCCTCTCGTCTCTCCTCTCCTCTTGCCCGCCGTGGCGTGACAGGTGACTGGCATCGCTAACAATAGTGGGTGCGGCCGCCCCCTGCTCAGCAAAGCGCAAGCCGCATGATAAATTACCCTCATCAGTTTGTTTTGCCAGCAGCCCACACAGGTCACCACCAAGGCCGGTCGTGACATTTTGTTGCATACTGTATATGCAAATACCTGCCAATCAATTAGCGCGCCGCTCCCCGCGCTGCCCATTGTGATTAAAATGAATTGATTGTGGGCTAAAATCAACACCGGCCAGCCTGCCAAAAGCCCAGGGGTCAACGGGGCGCAACAGTGGGAACGGGGAGCAAAAAATAAAACTTCAAGTAATGTTGTTGTTTCCCCTCACTTCCCTTCACTTTATTCTTTATCGCCACCTCATAACTGCGGGCATAAAACACAGTGAAATTTGCTGAAAATGAGAAAACCGCAATGTAAACAGACTGAGTCATAAATTTGAGGGAGGCTGTCAGGGCTTTCTGAAGATCAGGTTGATATGTGATGGGAAAACGATGGTGGCAGCAATATTTTGAGCAGCCCGGAGCCTTTGGGTTATCTTAGCAGACTCATGTGAGCACTGCCTACGCATAAATGTCTGATCCTACATGTGTGTTGCAGCCAGCAAGGACGATGTACACGTTCAGTGTTGCTAGCAATGACAAGACCGATGGACAAAGAGCTTTGCAGGAGTCATAAGGAAAAAAAATAAACAACCAGCTTTTGATTTAGTATCAAGGGCTAAAAAGGCGGGGTAAACAACTCGCTGATGGTTTACGGAGAGACTGATTAAAGGAAGCACTTATCATTCAAAACCATGCCTGCTTACATAAACAGTGTTTGCACAGGAAGCGTCAAGAGCGAGGTAATAGAGGGTGCAATTCGAAAATGATAGCTTCCTTTAAAAACGCTTTTTTCCCTGCAAATTTAGAGTGATTTACACATTTGCTCTTTTTCATACAGCTCTCTTTACAGTTGTGTAACAATACGGAGATGTCAGGGGATGAAAGTGAAGGTCCTCGCTCATTGTGAAAGCTTTTATGAACAGAGTTTGAAAGCACACAATGCAGACAGTAATTGCACTTGTTAATTTATAAAGTACACAAGTGTACACTAAGTACTGTCCATTGCTTTTGAATGAATCAGTGCCTGGTTAGGGTTTGGTTGTAGCCATGACATGTCTGAGTCCCCTCTGCTTCTATACATGCTAAATGTGACTGCTGATAATCCTCAAGCCTTATTAACCTGAAAGGTTCATACAGGTATTTATGCATCTTTTTAGGATTATGGTTTTATACAGTTAAGTCTCTCAGTGGTGGATTATAATGCGCAGGGCATGTTTGATGAAAGAGGTCACACATTCAATAATGGAAGTGACCCTCCTCTTATAGCTCGTTCTCATGTGCAGGTCGTCAAATACCAATAATCTGTCAAGCCACTCAGCGTGTGATATCGACAGCAAAGTTACCCTTTAGCGTCTTTGTGGGACGCAATGGGCTTTCAGCTAACTCCAAAGTAGATTCATTTGTGAAAATACCTGACACTGAGAGCAACTGACTTAGTATAAAGAGCGACAAAGTCTGCATAGGGCAGTAGGGAGGGAGATTGACAGATAATCAAACAGACTTTAACCCAGGAGACCAAAGTTCATGTCCCGTATGAAACCAAAAGTCAAGGCTGTTTTAACCTAACACGGCCTGTCTAGGAATATCAGTTTCAGTTCATTTCACTTTTAATAGCCTGACACCCATAATACAGAAGCTACCTAGTTAGGTTTTAGAAGAAAAAAAAACGCATAATGATGGAAATACAAGAGGCATTTCCTTTTACTTCGGCACTTTATTGACCCAATGAACTTTAGCGCTGCATTCTAAAGTGCAATCCATTAAGAGGTGATGATATTTCAATGATTTGTGATGTAAATGTCTTGCCTGTTGTTTTATTTTGTTTTTTACAGACACCCAGCTAGCTCCCATAGCAAGAAACATGGTGCCCATTGTCCACGCTCTGGTCTGTACTGCTTAGCTAACGTTAGCCTCAGCCGCTCTGCACTGTGCATTACAGATTGCAATTTTTCGGGAGATTACCACTCGGACGGCATTCCTACGGAAACATGGAGGCCACTCTCTGGTCTCCCCCCAGGTCGCCCTACTAAGTAAGCAGCATCATTTTGAGCTGCAAACTCCTTAAGCATTGTTAACTCTGCTGGCATTGTTAACTCTGTTAGCACCACTAGCTGTAGTGGCACTGATAACAGGGCTGACAGAGCTAACAGAGATAACATAGGTAATGCTAAAGGTGGATTAAATTGAGCAGCTCACTTACAGGAGTGACTTGGGAGGGAGACCAGAGGGTGGGCACAATGTTTCCATAGCAACACCATTGGGTCAGGACGGCTCAATAAGCAGTAATCACCAAATGAATGGTGCTGCTAGCTTGCTCCTGCCAGCCGTGAGTGGTGTGCAGTGCAGTAAACGAGTAGCAAAATTAACTTATAAACTGACATGCGTGACTGTTCAAAAATATTCTTGGCAGTTAACTGATTAACAGTTAGCCGTTGACATCTCTAGTATGGTCGTGGCACGCCAACGTCATTCACATGATGTACTTAAGTTACATTATTGTTCATGATAAACTCAATTACGTGACTTGTTTACGTCACATCATTGTGTAACAAATGTACTTATTTTACACCAAAAATTTGTTTTCCAAACCTAACCAAGTACTTTTGTTGCGTAAATCTAACCACAACTGTTTCACAACAATAACCGCGTATTACCATGTGTCAGCAGTGCGTCCCCTAGAGATGCTATAGGGTGCCCTGTGCGTCACAGTGAGATGCAGAAGGGTGTGACAAAGTGTCAGTATTTGATGACTTGGGAATGAGAACAGGTTGCTTCTTCATCATCCTCCTCCTCCCTCAATTTGTTTGGTTAAGTTGGAAAAAAAAAAATCTTCTCCTTTTTTTTTTAATGCCGTTAAAATCTTCCTTTTCATCAATAATCTGTCATGTGTAACTTCATCACAGTTATAGCTGGTGTTGTCTTTGCTGTGGATCTCACAGTTATAGCTGGTTCAGTTATGTCTACCATCTGCCGTGGCGATCTAAATGTCATTAAACAGACAGACAGACCTCCAGCCACAGTAAATATCATTTGCAATTTGCTCGCAGCGCTGTATTCAACAGCAGTCGGACAACCTTTGAGATCATCCTCCTATGCCAAACATTTTTTTAATAGCCCCAAAGTTCAGGAGAGGCTTTAGTCACAGTTAAATGTGCGAGAAATAAAATTTGGTATGAGATGGGAATCAAACGGAAAGCAAATGTTAATCATCCATGATCTCTTATTAATCCTACCTCCTCCTCATAATCCTCCAAGAGTTGAAAATATATTTTTTACAAACTTTGTTTCAAAACATTCTGAGCTGGGTAGCGAGTGTCTCGAGCTAAAAGTCAGTGCTGTGGAGAGACAGCATGACCTAAGGGGCTAATCCCTGTGTAGCAACCGAGTTTTTTTTCCTCCCTCACTTATGTTAGCGAATTGATTTACATCCACATTACAACTGAGGCGTACACATTTTATATTGATGTTGTTGTTGTTTGTCTGCAGTCCAAGTGATACTACCTCTGTGGATTGTTCTACTTGAGTCTACGAGGATGACTCGAGGAGGAATGAAGGTGTTTGTCATGAAAAGGTGCAGGAGGTAAAGTGAGACTTCACAGTATGACTGAGCAGTTCTCGCTTTGACAGGAAGGGGCCTGTGGGAGCGACTCGGCGACTGCCTTGATTGCACTTTTCGGGGCTAAAACAAGTCTTTTCACTCCATGTGTGTGTTTGTGAGCTAATCTGAATGTTTGTGCATTCATTGCGTGTGTGTGTGAGCAATACTCTGTGGGTGTGTTCCTCATGTTAGGATGAACAAGGAAAATTGAGGTGGGGGCTGCACGGCGTTACCACAGTGCATAGCCCATGCATAATTCATGGCCCTGCATTGAGCCATAATCTTTGTGCACTAATGAAAGCTGCAGCACTGCATTTTTACTGCATGTAAGTCAGACGGACTAGATAATGTGGCAGGAGAGAGAACATCGCATCATGACTGGGTACACTGACTTCCCACTCCTGCTGTTGCTATTTTCTCCCTGCAGACACTTGCAGCCGCTTTAATCCAACGGTCCATCAAACGTCACTGGAGGCTGACGATACAACACACCAGACTTTTATGGTTTTCAAAGCTAGAGGAGGGCGCCTTGAAAAAAAGAAAAAGAAAAGGTAGGAGGCTTGTGTGGCCAGGGAGAGGAGTGTAGTAATGCAGTGGTCGGGCTGTTGTTATAATGGACGAGTTCTAGCAGGTAGAAGGGGCTCCGGCTGACAGGCAGTAGAAGTGTTTTCTTTCAACTCGACAGCAACACTTTTCACATTTCCCATCCCAGGGCTGCGAATTGCCCAACAAAGCCACATCTCTCACCCCCTTCTATTTCAAAGAATCTAGATGTTTATGTGATGGAATAATGTGCATTAGCGAGTGCAGCACATCATTCGCTCCCTCTCCTCCTTTCTCCTATTTCCCACCCATTGCCCATCAATTCCATGGGTTTGGCTCATTGGGTGCAGTGGAGTGAGACCGATGCGCATGGTCGCGCTCAATAGCACCACGCTGCTCAGCATGGGGATATTAGTGTACTCTGCCAGACGGTTTGGATACAGTCCTCTGACCTCACTTGTAAAGAATCAGTTTTCTATCTGTCAGCCGCTGCGCATGTTTTTGTGTCCCGCGTCCAGAGGTGTCCAGGCAGGGTACATCTAGGGGCTGTAAGTGGCTGATAAACGCTGACAGTGGAGAAGAAGACACTGAAATTATTGAGTCGAGAGGAAAATGACAGTGAGGGACAGTTTCTGTAGGACGACTCATGCTGTATACGTGAGATAGAGAGAACAAGCCAGAAGCATGACAGCCTTCCTGTAAAAACACATTACAGTTGTTCTCTTCGTCTATTCTAGCATCACTTCTTGATTTTGTTTTTCTATTTACAAGAAAAGCACAGGGACTTTGTTGTGTTTAAGAATTTCAGGGATGAATGCGAGTTAAAAAAAAAAAAGAGAGATCTGTAATTCTTCCCCTCAGGAGACTGAATTTGAATCAGTAGGAATGGCTCAAGGCAGAAGACAACTGTGAGTCTTGTAGGCGTACTGGTGCTTCCACATTAGTCTCACTCCAGGCTTCATATGGCTGGTGTGATGTCTCAGAAGAAAAGCAGGCATGTGTTAGGTGTCATCCGAAAATAGGAGCGCATTATTGATTTTCACCAGCGCTAACCAACAGTTAAAGCTTTCATTTTGATTTTAAAATCTAAAAAAAATGAATTTCCTCAGTCCCTTTGTGTAAGCTGATGTGACTGTGGGAGATGGCCTCATTATTACAGGTAGCGGCTTTAAAGGCTCGACTAACACCTCGCCACCTGAGGTTCCCTCTTGGGTGGCTCGTGTCAATCGCCTTGCCGTCTATAAGGTAGGCAGACTTCTGAGGCAGGAGCCTCCTGTCCATCGCCCACGATGAGCTCATGCATTATTCTAAGGCAAATTCTCTTTCCGTTTGAAGATATGGGAGGAGGCCTTGAAACACGAAGAAGACAGCTCGTGGATATTCTGGTGGACTTGAAATGCAGCGAGATGACTGGCTATTGAATTTTCCACTTCTCTCCAAGTCGCTCTTTTTCTTTATTTCTGTGTTCCTCCAAGTGCGTATTTTTGTTTCTCTTTCTCAGCTTGACTTATGCCAGCTCGTTTGAAATGCAGTACACTCCCTTTTCAGCTAATCATGCGTTCATCTGAACTCGTGTCGTGCCATGCAGCATCGACATCGGCACTCGTAATGAAAAAGAAGCTTACAATCTAAGAAAAGGTTTAAGAAGCTGTCAAAATGCTCGAGTTTGGCTTGTGATTCAGCAACATCCTCTCTTCCAAGAACATCTCCTCAGAGCAAAGAAGAATAAAGATTGGAGTACATGCTGCAGAGACATAGCCTAAAAGGAAAGCAGAGGTTTTTTCCCTTCCTTTCTGTGTAAATCTTTTGAGAGTAGCTGAATGTTTTTAAAAGCACATCTGTCTCTGTGTTAGCACATCCCCACGAGCCAAATTACTTCCCATAAATTGTTGCTAATCACCTTTGTCATTTCTGTGCTGAAGCACTGTAGACGGAAAACTTACAAGATTTGGCTTAAAGGGCCAAATCAACATTTTGAGAAATGTGCTTATTCCTTTATGTGTTGAGAGTTACATGACACGATTGATGACACTCATGTCTGGGTGCTAAATATGAAGCTACAACCAGGAGACAGTTAGCTTAGCAAAGCACGTAAATTGGAAACAGAGGGAAACAACTAGCCTGGCTCAGACTTAAGTTAAAAACAGTTAAAGGAATATTATGACATTCTGGGAAATACACTTCACTACGACTTTCTAGCTGGGAGTTCATGTGTAAGTTCAATATACAGAGCTACAGCAAAGAGACAGTTAGCTTAAAAAGAAAAATACAGACTGAAGAGTGTTGGGGGAAACGGCTGACCTTACTTTGTACCAACATTAAAAATCGGCCTCCCAGTAACTCTAACGCAAACTAACTTAAAAGTAACTGTGCACAGTAATAGATATTGATGTAAATGCACCAGATTTAGCCAGATCTATCACTTGAAATGCTAGCCTGTATGGACTTTGTTCAACCGTAAAAAAATAAGGTGTAAAAATGACAAGTTCTGGATTTTCATGGTGGAAAAAAGCAATGCTATGCTTTAGAGATGACGGTAGGCAGATATTTATACCTTTAGACAGAGCCAGGCTAACTGCTAACCTAAGCTAACACAACCGACAGATACCAACTCTCAACATGCAAACAAATAAAAATATTACCCATAATGTAAAGCTACTCTTCAGCTGTTAGTTTAAAGGGTAAAAAATGGAGACACTAAATTCTAACTCTGATTTATCTGACATTAAAAGGAGCTGTATACAACGTTCAGGATTGCCTACACATGACTTTTAATATGGAGGTGGCTGAGCTGGCAGTGGGTCAGGACCATAGACTGTAAATATAATGGATAAGCTACCGTGATGTCACCCATTGGTTTGTGGACCACCATTCTGAAGCCTCAAGTTTGGTATTTTGGCTGTCGCCATCTTGGTTTTGTGGAGCCAGAGGTGACTGTGATTGGTCAAGACGCTGGCTATGGAGGAGCGTGGGGTGGATGTGACTGAGAAGTCAAGGACTCGGAGCCGGGTGAGTAATATAAAAATTCACCTTTGTACAGTTGTCATGAATGGGGAAATAAGCTGTAGAGACCAAAACTGTTTTTATACCAGGCTGTAAACATGTTAATTTCTGCTGTAAATTTGTCCATTTCAACATGGGGGTCTATGGGGATTGACTGGATTCTGGAGCCAGCCTCAAGCAGCCGTTCAAAGAACTGCAGTGTTTGGCACTAACGTGTTGGCTTCATTTTTCAGCCCTGGAGGTTACCGCTTGGTCAGGACGCCATTATCAGTGGTTACAAATGTATGAGTGCAACGCAGAGTGTCAGTGATTGGCTAGTCAATGGGATACACACAAAGGGACTAACATGCAGCAGGACCATCTACCACAGGGATCAACTTTCTCTGCCCAGGGGCCAGTTAATGGACAAACATTGCTAATATTTGACAGATAAAATTAATAAACAAGGCAAATCCAGTCACAGCACCCCTTACGATTTGAGGATATTGGGGGCTTAGTTGGAGCATCTGTTGGGCGGTCCAAAAAACAAGGTCTATGTTGATGCTTTTTTTTATGCACTCTGGCACCTTATTTACATTCAAAGTACAAAAAAAAAGTTTTAAATTGATTGGCGGACCACCTGGCACTTATCAAGGGCCAGATTTGGCCCACTGGCTGTAAGCTAGGTATCACTGGTCTACCATGTCAAAGAACAGAGAAGCTGAAATTACAATATAACCTGAGGGACTGGGACTTTATTCTCTGCTCATGATGCCTTCACTCCACCATATCTCTACATAGCAAATAGTTGTTTGCAGCTAAATTAATGTTCTTAATGTCGTATACAGCTCCTTTAATTTGATATATTATGGTCCAGACGTCAATGTCAAGCAACATTTACTGTAAATGCCTTTGTTCTGTCAGTGGTTCCCTACCTGAGGTTTCCACCAGCCATTTTAGGCCAAGTATTTTGAGCTGCACACAGAGAGAGAACCTGACCTGATCGCAGTGACCCACTGGTTCCTCTGCTTCTGCAGCGCTTCATGGGATACTTGGTCCCTGCAGCAGCTGTGTTCCAATTAGAGAGCCCTGACTTATGCGGCCTGTATTAGCATTTCATTTAGGCTCCCCTGCTCCTCACCTGGCTCCCGCGGTGTGGTGGTCCACCGCAAACTGTCACGGGCTCGGACCGCTTGGCTGAGACTGCCCACCAATCCCACTAATTGACTCCTGATCTTCCCACAGCGCACGGGTGAGCCCACACCGCATTAGCTTGGATTTAACGCACAATATGGAGTGGAATATCACCTTAACTTCTCAGGTCTTCCCTTCTCATGGTGGGATAAAAAGGACTGTGGCAAATTGAAAAGAGGCAAACCAGAGCTTGGCTTTTGATTATTCCTATCACTCCAAAGACGTGGGGTATTAATGACAAAATTATGTCCATGATACTTTTCTAACACCTCAGGAGTTGTGCAAAATCTTGTGTGAAATCAAGACAAAATCAGCAGCCACAGGTCTTTTGTACCTCAGTGTGTACATGAAGGGTGTCACGCTGTGTGCTGTGACTGCAGAGGGGTGCCCTGCAGAGAATAAGAGATTCCTCTAATCACTGCGTGCCTTTGGGTGAAGGCTGCAGAGGGCCAGGCACTGCAGTCTTATCTCCACGAAACATGCCACCGTGAGTCAAATGAACACACAAGCACGTGTGCATACATGCACATGCGAATCCTCTAGGAAAACGGTGACTGTAGTCCCTATGCAGCAGAGATATTCACAGGCAGGCAGACATATAGCACAGGCAGCACTCACGGTGCGTACTGAATTATCTCAAGTATTCAAATAATGTTATACACTACCCTTTTTATATCGAGTGGATCCCTGGGCTGCCATTGTTAAGACGGTTTTTAAAAGAAGTGAATCCTAAGTTTATTTCCCAGGCTGCTACAGGATATCAAAAGACTGGAAAAAGATCTTAGAAATATAATATATACTTGCATAACAAGTCATGACTAGATTTCCATTCCAGTTTACATAAGTTATTGAAAATGTGTTGATAATAACATAGGGGACGTTCACAGCGTCGAGCCACAGGGAATGTGTTCTGCTCTCATTTAATTAGTGGGGTTTCAACTGAGAGAACCATCAACTCGTCTCACTGAACAATTGGTTTTATTTTCCAAATGATGACACGGCACCTTGTGGAATTGCCAATGGCTTATCAATTAGGACACCAACAATTACACACCACATATTAGATACTGTAGCAACTGTACTGCACAATTAGATAAACAGATGTTCAGATAGACGGATTAAATTAATATCTAACCTTATTATTGTACATTTAGTGAGGACTTGTACTAGGCCTTGTTTAGTTTTAGAAGTAAGCGTCTATATTAGGGGTGTCGCAATATATCGGTAGTGACGATAACCATGATATTTAAAAATGAAATATTGATATTATGTTAATACTACGCACATTATGATATCGTATAAATAATCCAGCGCCTTTTCAATCATTTATGTTGTCTCCTGTTACCCAAAACTTTTTACTGTTCATTAAGTAAAATTGCTGTTAGTCCATGTTTGTACAGTTATGGTTACAGAGTCTCACTCCACCTCATTACACCTGTAATCTGAGTGAAATTCATTTGCCAAAAAAGAGAGAAAATTCACAATTATCAAAGGTAAAGATGAAATTATCTGATAGCACTATTATTGGTATTATTTTTAATACTAATACCTGACTGTACAAAACTTGATGTAAAATTTTCCTGGTCTTTTCATACTCAGTCACTGTATATGCTGTTTTTGTAGTATTAAATTTACCTTTGAGCTGTAACATTATTATCATTATTATTATAATAATAATAATTATTATTATTATTGTTAGGATGTTTGCTTTTTTTATTACCATACAGTGAGGATAGTTGTTGTCGTTGTAATTAGTGCCATTAGTACTTTTATTGTGGTTAATCCATTGATTTTGTTTGTTTTTGTTTTGTTCATTTTTTTGTTTGTTTTTGATTATTGTTTTGTTGTTTTCCTGTTTTCTTGTTGTATTCTGTTTTTTTTGCCCTGGAGTTTTAACTATGTATTTGTTTCACGCTATGATGTAACGTTTGCTTGTGCAGACCCCAGGAAGAGTAGTTGCTACCTTGATAGTGACAAATACAGGTTTCATAATTTCATGACAGAATTCTTCTTGGCCGCGATAATTGTGAGGGGAAAATCTGATCTTGTGCCAGCCCTAGTCTGTATCTTAAAAAAAGGGAAGAATAAGGCAGATCTCTACATAACAATGTAAAGTCATATCACTGTATGGTATTACAGGTTATTTGCACAATTCAAACAAGTTTCAAGAGTCTGCTAATAATTTTCTGAGAAAATGATTAAAAAATCAATGGCTGGAATTTAAGAAAAACGCACCCATAAATAAAAATATACATTATACACTTAGGTAAACAGTTATTTTTCTACATTAGTTTTCAGACCAGCAAAGCAAATAATCTGCTATATAACTGTTTGAGAAGAATGCAAATAATGTCAGTAACTTAATATCGCAAGTTATGCATCAAGATGAAACTGTGGCTTCAACTCAAACTAAGCTACTTGAAAGTAACTGAAGGTAATAATTTGGAGTTAAGGACCTGGTGTGGGTCTTTATTTTCCAGATTTAGTGCTATAATTTAATACCAGGGTTTAAACAGACATTACAAAATGAAATTCACTGACATTTAAAAGCACTATTTTTTAAATTTTCAAGGACTTTACAATAGTTCATTTTCAATTTTTTTTTCCTTTATTAAATACGCACTAATGTGATTAATGTCTCTCATTTCAGTAAAGGGTTACTTATAACACTATTTTTAGGGATAACTGTATAAATTGCTCAATAAAACATTTGAATGGCAAGAGAGGTTATACTAATATACTGCACGACTTTCTCACACTTGAAAATTTCCAACCCGGTAGAAGTTTCAGAGCAAGAGCATCAATGTAACAATAGAAACTCAGTATAACAAAATTCCCAATCTGCTTGCACCCCTCGGTGCTCACCACATATCAGACGGAAATGTCAACGCGCTACAAAAAGAAGTGCACATCATGAAGAAAGGAAAAATCATCTTTAAAACAGAACCATCTGAAAGTAGCGCAAGGAAACAAAGGTGGAACTTAAGTTTCACTTTCAGTATTTGGTGAAGCTATGACATCAGAGAACAGCTGAACTTGGCTCATGAAGTTAAGTTATGTTAAGTTTAGCCACACCAACATAGGCCTACTGGTTTTGCTGGGGATTTAAAAGCGGAGCAAAGTAAAAAATAAACCAGTGGTTCCCAACTGGTCCTGCAACGGGTCCAGATTTCTCCTTAGTTCAAGGTCCACATAGTGTAATATATTCCGCATTGTACTTGCTTTTGGCCATGTCATTTTCTTGTTAAAATGTTTTTAAACTACAATGTCGGCAGTACATCATCAAGTACCCCCTTTACACCTTAAATTAAGATGCGTTTTTTTGCAATCGGATTGCTCGTGACCACATGAAAGTACAGGTGTAAAACACTCGAAACGCACTGAGGAGGCTAGGTGCACCAGCTGGACACAGGAAGAAGGAAGAAGACAACAACAACAACAACCCTCACCGGGCAGCAACTGCCAAGAAAAAGAAAACACGGATGATAGCCGAGGATGAAGTCACAGTGAGACGAAGTGTCTGCTCTCCATCTGGTCCGACAAAAGTGTCCATACAATAACACGACTTCACGGGCGACTAACATCTTGTTGTTGTGGTGCACATGATATGACGTTGTAGTCTACTGCTGGAAATGTTTTCAGAAGAAGGAGGATGTGACGTCAGTGGGACGGAGCGTGATCGGATAGCAAACGGATCTGGATGTGGACACCAGAGACGCATATTAATACCAGGTATAAATGTATGTGGTCAAGCGCTATCAGACTGCAGACCGATCGCAAAAAATGCATGTTGATGGCAGGTGTAAAGGGGGCCAAGGAGTGGCACGAGATGCATCAAAATTTGAAAAAAAAAAAAAGGCTGAGCGATTTCTTATTCTGAGCAATTTAATTATAACAACTTGATGAACAAACCTTTGGTCACTGGATGTGATTCATTGAATTTTAAGAATCTTTTAAGCCATTGACTAAAACGGGGCACCTTATGTCAACCTTGTAATATATAAAATGCTTATCAAGTAAAATGAAATTGCAACATTAATCTTGAACAGTCACTGAGTGATATCTGACACCTGACTGTAGTCCTGTAGTTTGACAGAAGGTCAATTACAATTATGTTCGCAGTGACGTTGCAAACCTTTGTGCTGCTCCTGAGCTCCAAAGCTCCCCAAACCGCAGTACAT
Organism: Cephalopholis sonnerati; assembly: GCA_019142605.1. Classification (NCBI taxonomy): domain Eukaryota; kingdom Metazoa; phylum Chordata; class Actinopteri; order Perciformes; family Serranidae; genus Cephalopholis; species Cephalopholis sonnerati. Next base: position 22,438,212 of record JAGQAX010000022.1, read on the forward strand.
ATTTATCACCGCCTCCGTCTTACAACACTCCCCAAAGCTGCGGCTGTCCAAGTTTTTGTTGCATCCGCGAGACACCCTGACAAGAAATGGATTGCGGTGCTTTCCCGCCCCAGTAAACAGGCTTCCTGCTTGTGAAGGTATAGATGGGTTTGATATAGGATGCTGTTTAACCCAGAAACGACGCCATGGCCCCCGGGACGGCCCATTCCTCACACTGCACATCCATCATGTAGGGCAATCGAATGAATGGGATACAGGGCTTCCCCCAGGGAGGGCGAGGAGAAAAGCAGAGAGGAGATGTAGAGGGAGTGAGGGGAGAAGAGGGTGTCAGTTTTCACCCATGCACGTGGGTGGAGGTAACAATAGGCCCGCCTACCACATTTTCCCACTTACGGTGTTCAATTTTTAACGGCCTCTTTTGTCAGGCTCCATCATGTTCTGACTGCTAAACAGGAGAGAGAAGATCCGTGGGGAAGCCAGGTGGAGCGCTGGGGAAATCTTCTGTTTAGGCTTGAAACACAGGATCTAGATTGGTGTAGTCGTGCTGGATTGGCGGTGGCTGTGAGGAATCTTCTGTGTTTACCAGCTCATTTTGATGTGCCAGACCTTGTAACAGCTTTTAGGTGCCACAACCCTCCCCCCTGGAACTATATTAAAAAAAGCACACAACAGCGCTTTGCCCGTCACGGCGTGACAGCCACATACTTATCAAGCCTGCGTACCTTGAGTGGAGTGGAGAATCATTAACACCTCACCTCTGAATTCAATCCACTTAAACTAAAATTAAAAGAAATGAGCACACATATCCTTGATGTTTGTTTCCACTTGTATACTTATTTGATAAAACATGTAAAACTGGATATTTTATGTATTTTTCTGCTGTGACAGGACTACATCATGTTCCCCAGGGGGACTGGTTTTATTGGTTCTGACCATAGACTGTATATAAAGACAGACAACTTGTCTCCACTTCCTCCCACTGTACAAATATGAAGCCGAAATATCACAGATACTGATGCTGCCATCTTGCATTGGTGTTCTCATTTGGAGCCAGAGAGTGCGCAGTAGTGGTTGGGAAGTGAAGCTGCAGTATCAAGTTCCCACCCATACAACCGTCAGACCCGAATGCAAGTAGCACCACTGATTCCAAGCACACCAGCTGACACACACACAGCTAATGTTACACCCCCGTTTTATAGCAGCAAATGTCTAATTAAAAACAAACTTAACAGGCTAGTTAGCTCGTTAGCTTTCTAAATGGAAGCTACTCAGAGATTAGCCAACTTCCTGACTGAAGCTAGTTAGCCTACTTTGCTAGTTTTCGTAATGAAATACAAAAGAGATACTGATTTTGAACCAGTTTTGTATCGTAACAGTGTGGGTAGCAGGCTATGTGTTAATAAACTGTGGTAAACCACCATGCTCCATGTAACCAGCATGCCCACATCTCTCTGTATTTCCACATTTTTTCAGTCTAAGTTGCAAGTCATCTTGGACAATGTATCCCACCCACTCCACCATGTGCTGGTCAGACTCAGGAGCACATTCAGTGATAGACTCATACCCCCAAGATGCACCACAGAGCGCCACAGGAAGTCATTCCTGCCTGTGGCCATAAACCTGTATAACTCCTCCCTCAAATTGTCAGCCACCTCTTGAATTTATAATTCATAATTATCTATTGGGTGCAATTATTCAACTGCCGCAATATTGTGTGCAATATTTTTCAGTATAGGACTTTATCATGCACAAAACAGTACATATTTGTTATGTTAACTTTTATTCTGTGTTTATTCTATTGATGTATATATTGTAGTTACATTTTACACTTAAAGTCTCAGCACAGTGAAAATATGTATTCTATTTTTAATATTTTAATATCTGAGGTACTACTGTTTAACACTGTAGCATTATCCACATTGTATTTTTTTATTGTAAATTTTCATTTCTATTTTATTTTATTTAATTACTGTATATTTACATTCTACTATTCCATCGAAGCAACTGTAACACATCACAATTTCCCCTCAGGGATCAATTAAGTATTTAATTGACATTAAAACTCAAACTCAATCCAAACACTAATCAAACAGTAAAACTAAGCAGCGCCGATCAAATATGAACCAACACTCTGTGACTGTGTCATCTTTCTTGACTAAAACTTTTTCACAAACATATTTTAGCTCACTGTTTCAGTGTAATACCTTTAACAGCTGGCTGCCATATTGTTTTCCAACACAATCTCACTCTGACCTCGTCACATATCGCTGTGGACTTGACACATCTACATATAACGTGTAAGGTATCCTGGGTGCGTCTGTTGTTGATGTCCTGGGACGCCATGTCAACTTCAGCCTGGTACATGCATTGTGTCTTTTCAAAATACACTTCAGTTTTCACAGGAAATGAACAGTTTGCATGCAGTCTCTTTCGAAATAAACGTACTACATTGGTAATAACACTGTGCCATTTGACATTTCTTTCCCTGAACAACAAATGAAGATGTTATCCAACACACACACACATGGTTGGATCAAGGCGACAAAAGCATGTGTTTAGGTTTTAAAAAAATAACAGGGTTTGGCTTTACATTCATACAGGAAGCAAACACCAGTCTCTTGGGAGAAAGTCAGTGATTGTTGGACCCAACCACCACCGCTCTCATCAACCCTCGGACTTTTTGCCAGTTTAAATTGCATTGTTGTCTCACCACATTTCCCCCTGATGCCATCATGCGTTGTAACAAACTGACAGCGCCCGGCTGTGTATCATGCCAATCTGAAAAGACAGCTTCTTCTGTCTGGGCATGTAGCGCCAATCTCAAAAGTTTTTGCATCTTTCTACTGTATAGACAGCTCAGATTTATAAAAAGACCATCTTTCCAGCAGTGAAATATCTCTTCAACAGCACTATGTGTCATCCAAAATGTGTAAGAGGTAAATCAATAAGGATACAAAACCACTGCTGCGTGGGCTTGTTGAAAAAGGGAAAACTGTCTTGTATCAACACTGGTAGGTTACAGGACATTGAAATGCTCCAGTCAGTCATGCACCAAAGAAGCTGACAGCGTCAGTGTCGGCCTCAAATATAAGTCAAAGAGTGCCACTGGAAACTTCTGGAGAATTAAGCAAAATCGCTGCAGTTGTCATTTTAGTGTAAATATCCACTGTTAAAGAAAATCAGTGTGTACAGATATTTTTCTTTGCTTTTTAACAGGAATCTCATTGACTATCTTCATCATAAATAAATTAGGATACTCTTATAATCTAATATTTTTACTCAACAGGAGAAAATCATAAACACAAGATTCATAGGACAGGTGACATCTCACTACAGCGGGGAGCGACTGTAATAGCACATCTGATTGGCTGAGACATTAATTATGCACTTGGCTTCCCTTGACCGTCTCCGTGTCCCCCTCGGTCCCGACTCTCCGCTGAGTGCTCATTAGTGAAATGGATTACTAATGGATTATTAATCTAAGAGGAGGGAGTCCGCGGCGACCCAGCTCTGAACACCTGGAAAGCAAACAGTAAATAGCAGTTTACACACACACACACACACACACACACACACACACACACACAGGTACCAAAAAACAGTGCATAAACACAACACACCCTCATCAGCATAATCACACACACACACACACGCTTGCTGGGCGTTAGTTACAAGTCTTTTAGGACAAATATAGCTTGACCGTTTGATTTATTGCTGGCCCAGTAAATATAACGGATACATCTAATTAGCCGTAATTAATTGTTGCACCATCTTTGTTTCTCCAGGTTTTGGCCTCCAAATATACGGCCTCTGCTACGTCCTCTCCTCCTATCCTTACCACCGGCAAACAAATGGCTACGCACGCTGAACCACACACAAGACATAACATACATCTTTTTCTGTAGCCGAGGCACCATTACGTTTGCTTTTGTCACCTAATTATTCCTCAGGAGAGGCAATTAGCCACCACACAGCAGCTAAGGCTGCATGATTTGAAACATACTACACACACATACGCATGTATACATGCATACACAGGTATACACAAACACTTCAGTACATGTGAATGCGCTCCGGGCATGCTAACGCACACACACAGTGTACACGAGGTTCACACATGTTGCAAAGCATACACACACCGGGCATAATCACTCAGGAGCTTAGGTCCAGGGAGAGCACAGTGCACTTCACAGATAAAAGAATCTGTGAAACAAACCGAGGAGCATATATTTAGGCAGTTAATTTAATCAGATAAATGTTTTATTTTATATGCAGAAGAAAACCATAAATCTATGTACGTATTCTCCATATCAAAGACAGACTTCAAAAGAAAAGACAGACTTAGCATGTCCATTTGGGGGTTGTTCTTTTAAAAATAATCACTGGCCTAAGCAAAAGTATCACAAAGGAAAAGTGAGGAGAAAAAAAAAAGACACAAGAAAGTGCTTTTTGTCTTAAAACTGACTTCTTGTTACGGAAGTTTGTGGTGCCGATGGACCAAAAGGCCAACTGCATCTTATTTGCGTTTTGCCCTAAATGTGTCATGTAGTTGACTTGCAACTGGCCCGAGCCTGGCGTAAACACTCAGCGCTTATCAGATCACCCAGCTACTTGCTGGGATGTCACTTCCAATCAGAGGCCAATTAGAAGTTCCAAATGGGACCAACACAGATGCGGGGAATGATGGCGCGCCGGAGTTGAAGTTTGACTGTGTTCTTCATTAAAAATGAAGCAAACGGAGTGAAAGCTCTGACAGGCATGTTGGTAATAAGTCTTAAAAACGCCTCTGGGGATTCTCTGTTAGTCCCAAGTAGCATTGTTTGCCCCATTTAAGCGATTTTTTAATTATTTTATTATGAATTTTGTACACATGACGCACATGACATTTATTTCCTGAATGATCTTATTACTGAGAAATGGCTCAATCTTCTGCTTCTTCTTTTCCGATTGTAACTGTCTTGGGAGCTGATTAATTCAGTTGGCCTCTCCACGTCTAGCAGAGATACAAGTTTAGAAAGATACGAGGGAGGTCTACAGCTCTCCATTTTCTCTGATTGCTTACAAAGGTCTCCCTCTCGCTGCCGCTATCCTGGCCAAGATACTTGGCCAAGATAATTTGGCACTCACACAAACGTACGTACGAGCACGCAGCCGCACACACTGATGGCGGCGCGAGGGTACATGCCGACAGCCTCCCGGTACACTTAATTTGGCTTAGCACACACGGGCAAATTCACAAACACGCAAACGCATCCACCCCCACACTGCGCACACAATGTTGGTTATTAGGGCCCAGTGTTTTAGGGATGCAAGGGAGAGCAGATAAAGAATTTGAATTCCTGGCAGGACTATCAGTAAAGGTTATTAAGCCGTTGTTGATGCATCCATTTGTCGTGGCTGCATCCAGCAGTGTGACATTTATCAAGTATGTCCAGCTAAATGTCACAGAGAGAGGTAGCTCGCTGTCCTGTCCCTAATTAGGACCCTGAAAGTCATACTGAAAGTCCCTCTCATCCACTCCTCTACTTCGGGACAACATTGATCTCTTTCTCTTTCTCTTTCTCACTCTCGCCTCTATTTTCTGCACCCTTCCCCCTCATTTTTTTTTTTTTTCTCCAGCATAGCAGGGAGTGCATGTTAAGCAAACTTTGGGGTTTAACAATTGATTCTGAGATGGGGATAAAGCGCAGACAAATGGGGAGGGATGTAGGCCATCCGTCACGGACACAGGACTCATTGTTTGCAGATTTTAACCTATGGGAGAGCTAGCTTCTTCCCCAGTGGGCTCCACAAATCATAGGCAGGCAGGGGAGTGCAGCACAGTAGGCAGGCCTGGCCTGGGAATAGCCTGAAAGCAGGACGGAGACTCAGCTGTAGTGAACAAAATGCATAGCTTGTACTACTCGCTCCCGCTCCCTGCCTACCAGCCCCAGTTTTACAGGCCAGACTTAGAAATTGATTTTAGGTTGAGGGGTGTGAAAATTTATTAAAGGCACTTATAAAGAAATGTGTTTTTGTACCAGTATGGATTTGACCATTTTAATTTGCAACATGCCATGACTTTTATAATGTATATAAATTTAATGCCAAAATTCATTTGCTTTTTTTCTACCAGTCAGTCCAGTACAATGACTTTGGTAATTACACTGTACTGTGCTGTTGATGACATGAAGCAGTTCTGTTTGTGATTCTAATTAACTTTACTTTTTAATATAATTTGAGATTTAGCCTCTAATATATTACAAACTTGTTACAGCATCTGTTTAAATTCAGTGACTTGACTGTAGATTTGACTCCTTTTAGGCTACTTCCTCAAAAACAAAGAGTGGTGGAAGACATAAAAGTAGAAATACCACAGTCTAAAATACTTCGTTACATGTAAAAGTCCAGAATTCAAACTACGGACGTATCATCAGCAAAATGTACTTAATGTATCAAAAGTATAAGTACTTATTATGAAATGAAGAGTGGCTCCTTAGAATATTATATTATTCTTTTTTTATCACCTACAAATATATGCAAGACCACTTTAATGTTGAAGTTCATCAGTGTAGTGCCAATTTTAGATACACTAGCCCTGTTTCCATTGAGCAGCACGGTGCCATACAGTTCAGTTCGGTGCACTCTTTTTCTGTTTCCACTGTGAAAAGTTGTGGATGGTACCAATAGAACCATTCCGTACCGTCCCCATTTTTGGTCCCCCCTCTGTTGGGGTACCTAGCACACAGATCTGGTACTAAAAGGTGGAGCTGTGAACACTGCAGTCTGTCGATTGGTCAGTAGAGGACGGTCACTCTGCTCAGGGCTGAGTTGTGGCTGGTTTTGAGGCTCATGTAACCACTGTTCATGCTGTGGAGAGTTTTATTAGTAAACTGTAACTATAAAATGAAAGGATGTTTTGTTGCCTGTTGCAGCAGCTGGAGTCTGAGATAAAAAAAACCTCAATTCACTGAGCCGACTGCCGGCGACTTTTAAGGTGGAACGTTGACTTTTAATGCTACTCAATGCATGAGTTGACAACATGAATCCATCAGCATAAACAACATAAACAACAACAAAAAATCACTTTAGTTGTTTTTTGTCTCTCTTGGATGAAATACATGACTAGATCTTCAAACGTTTAAAAATATAAATATTAATTTCCACCACACTATGTGAACCGCATACATTCTAATCTTCACTTGGAGAAAAAAGAAGCATCGTGGATTGTTGTTCCTGTGGGTTCCGGTTGGCTGCACTTGCCTTTGAAGGACTAAATGCACAGACCCACTATTTTTAAACATCACATCCAGAGTGACTCTCACTGCAGCCTGTTCTGTTTTGTTCTGAAAATGTCGGCATGCAACCTCGTTCTGTGGACGATAAACAACGTGCAGATGTTCCATCTATGTGCAAATATAGCGAATGTTGGACGGAGCAGTGATCGACAACAACTCAGCCCACCTTTAAGGGTACTGTTTGCAGTGGAAACGCTAAAAGGAACTAGGTACCATGTGTGAAGGGTTAGTTTTGATTCCATACCACAAGTGTTTGGTGGAAACAGGGCTTTTGTACACTACTGGGTGGATTAGTTCAGGAGTAAATTGCTGCATCATGTCTTATAAGCACAATATATTTTCTATATGTAAAAAGTAACAAGTAGGGCAGTAAAAAATATAGTACTCTCCTCTGAGATCTTGTGGAGTAGAAGTATTAAGTGGCATAAAAGGAAAATATTCAAATAAAGGATGAGTATGTCAGTGTCATTGTATGTCAGTATTTGATAAAATGTACTTAGGTATTTTCCACTACCAAAAGTAAGACATCTTATTTTATAGCAATTAGAACTTTACTATAAAGAATTCACAACTGTTGTATAAACACTAAATGAATGATTGATAGAAGCTGTAATCATATTTATTTCATGTGACTGCACTCATCCTTTTAGTATGTTATTATTTATTAACTTTTATATGTACCGGTATGTACACATTCCAAGCAGGCAGATTTAAAAATGTTTATAAGCATGTTCAAACCTTATGAAGACATGTGGCGGAGGATCACTGTTTGTTTTTGACCTCACAAATAAAAGTATAACCAAAAATTCTGAACTCAAGGTTCACTTACTAGATTTTTTTTGTGGAGCTTTCAGCTGCATTTCATGCCCTTACCAGCGCCCTTGTTAGATGTTAAATAGGGTGTTAAAATAAGGTGCTAGAGAAGCATTGGTACACTATGTACGACGAAATTAAGTGTTTACATACAACGAATTTACCGTTAGATTAAGTCTAAGTGAAAGAGAAGACCTATTTAGTCAATTAAAAAAAACAAAACAAATATTTTGTTAGTACTTATGAAAAGACCAATTAATTTGATTTAATTGTTTCCATGAAAATTATGTGATATCATGAAATGTATTTGCTCTCCAAACTTGTGGCTCCATTTATCCCCACAATAATATTAAATCAGTTACTTGGTAATTATAACTTGTATATTACAGAACTTAATTATGTCCGTTTGACTTTCTCATTACAAATAACCACTTAATCATTATCTTGCAGCTTATTTATTATGCCATTTAAGTTAGTAAAAAGTTAGAAAAGAAAACTTTCTCTTGTCATAAGTTGGATAGGGAAGTACAGCAAAGACGGTGGACCTGATCTGGGAATAGTCTACTGAAAGCAGGACGAAAGCCTCAGCTGTGGAGAACAAAGTGCCAAGCTTGTACTACACCCTTTACTATTCACCGGCCCCATTTCCTCTGGACCTCTTTTTACTCTGAAGGTGAGGAAAAAGAAAAAAGAAATTGCAGTCGAGCAGCGAGTCGGAGAGCAGCTTTGAATCGAGTGTTCTGGGGTTCAGGTGTTCAGGCTGGCAAACACCTGCCCTGCTGGAGTGTTTACCTCTTCCATGACCTTCCTTCTGGAGGCTGAGCGATGAGGAGTGAGTTTCACCACTTATATTAATTTAGATTTTAAGTGTTAGCAGAGAACATAAAAGAAGCTCGGCTCCCTTTTGACACGTTTTCTAATTACTGAAAAGAAGATCTATAAAAAGGAAATTTCCCCACATGACAAGTCAGACAGGGAAATATACTGTATATATGAATTTAAATTACTGGTCATATTTTTCCTCACATCATACATTAGGGAAAGAAAGTTTTACTTTGGTTTCTTTTTAAGTAAAAAATAACATCATAAAACAGCATTAGAACATCCTGAGTTTAGAGCAGAAAAAGCACATAATGTGCCGCCTAAATGGCCCTGTGTTTGGTAAAGGTGTGCTGCATTTAACAACCTACTTAATTTAACATGCTACTTTTAATCTTGAAAATGGAGATATGAAATGAGGCTCAACATTTTGCATTAAAACAAATGTTGCTACAATACAAATGAGGCCACCTGCTGCACAGAGCTGTGACATTTTAAGTCTGAACCCAGGACGATTACACAAGTCATTTTGAACAATTTGGTAACAATTACATATTTAATCTTTGTGTAGTGCATTTTACTAAATGTTTTTTACTTCATATGGACAACTTAAAATGTTGCTATGGAATACATAACTAAAACTACATTAATAAATGTTTCTGGAATACTTTCTAAGCTAGTAAAAGTAGTAAAACCAGAATGTTAAACAGAGTCAGACTGATAAATTACAGAGCCACCGAAGTCCTGACCGATACTATTTTTATAGCTTTTCTGCACCTGTTATTATCTCGTATTTGATATCAACTAGTACAAGAAACAGACTATGGGCCACCAGGACACCACTTCTGTTACAACTTAAACATTCGTAGTGGTGCGTGGAGATTGGAGACCAACCTGAGCAGGTCTAAAACAGGCCTCCAGGAAGTGCACAAGGCTTTGAAGCCAATTTTTGTGGCGGCCAAACCGTGGAATTACAACTCCCGGGTCTGTCACCAACACTCTCACCCTGAAGTCGTTGAAACGCGGTGCTTGGGCAGTGACTTGCGGTGTCAGACACTGACGAAAAAAGCTGTGCTTTTACGTTGGCATGATACATAGCTGGTCGCTGTTACAGTTTTATAAGGTGAGCGGGAGAAAACAAACACTGAGTGGTGTTTGCATCCTGTAAGAATATAAAGCCATATTGTTATTATTTTTCCGAAACCAAACCACATGTTCTTGTTTCCAAACCCAACCATGTGCATTAGTTGTTGGAGTAAAAAAAAAAAAAAAGGTCACTTTGCGGTGTTGTACTGATGACAATGACATGATGATAATGACAATGACTGTTGAAAAAAAAAGTAGTAGAGTGAAAATTAAGTATTTTTCCCTGAAATATAGAGAAGCAAAAGTGTAAAGTAGTATTATTAGAAAACACTCACAAAAAGTACAATTACCTTAAAATTGCACTTCAGGGACCTCTACTGTATTCAGAGCAGCAAACAAATGTTTACTATGTAAAAACAGATTTGAGTGATGGTGTCATGAGCAGAGTATGAAGTTACGCTACGTCTGTTTGTGTTGTAATCTGAGCTTCTCTGTCCACTGCTGTGGTAGCTGGTCCGGCCATGCGTGCACGCCAGTGTATAAAGCCCTTGTGTTTATCCCATGGCCTAGCTCAGGGGTTGGTAATCTGCACATCCAGAGACGCTCCATGTGGCTTTGATACAAAATATTACATGGACAATTCACCAGGGGTAAAAATGTGTAGACTATACATCCGAGTAAAATGTCTGTCTGCAGCCTGGTGCCTTTTCCTTTCAATTTTGCCAAACTTCAATGGCAGTGGCTAGTCCTGACTACCCCTAACTAGCTATGGAATCCAAATCTAAAAAAAAGTAAGAGTCTTGGAGACAAATTACAAAATTGAATAGTGTGTGGACAGATTAATTTGCTTTCCTCGCCAATGCTGCAAAGTTAAAGTGCCAAATAATCCTAAATAACCCACTGCAGAGGAGCCAAAAACGTATTAATGGACGCTGATGTAGACCTATTAGTAATCTTGATGGGCTAATTTAGACTATATAGGCTGAGTTATCTTCATTATAAAGATTAAATGTGTTTTGTACCTCAAGGTTGTTCTTTTTTTATTGTTTTTGGTCAAAAATGGCTCCTTTGATCATAAAGGTTGCTAACCTGAGGCCTAGCTAATTGCCGTTCTTTGCCCTGGACTCATATGGTTGTTATCACTGATATTTGGATGTCATCAGCACGGAAGCGTACCGCCCACTCCCCTCCAGGTTAACATAGTTAGCTCTGTCAGTACTGTAAGCACTGTTAGTTGCCAGCTTACTGCCCAAATATGCTCTGAGTATATCATAGCATAGAGCTCCTCGTGTAAATGTACTTTCCAGTATATATACTGTAGTTTATTTATTTACTGGCCTCATTGACACGAACATTTCCTGTATCTGTCTGTGTTTCTGTTAGTGCATGTTGTGGACAGACTTTTGTGTAATTAATCAGAGGATTCTGAAACGTTGTTCATTTAGCCGCCTGATGAACTTGGCACTGAGTCAATTTCTAAATAGTTTTTTTTTTTCTGCAACATTTAATTACTTAGAATTAATTTGGCACAATATAGACTTCGCTGTGTATCTCTCACAAACATTTGGATGCTGTTTCATGTCCTGATTTCACAACAAGCAAACAACGCAGGTCACCTTGTTTTTGAGAGTGGCTTGGAGAAAAAAACGAGGAGCTTTTGGTAGAAACCCAAATAGGTTATCACATATTTCTCTCTATTTTTTGCTTTGATAGGAAATGGTGCAACCCCCATCGATGCCCCCCTGTTTGAATTCCTGATATTTGTTTTGGCTTTGAGAGCTTTGAAGATGGGCCAGCAGTGTAAAAACCCTGCACAGAAAGAGAAAGAAACCCCTTGAAAAATCCCACAGGGATATGGAGTGTGGTCCTTGAGCATGGAATATGCTTCCACTGGCTTGTGAGTCAGTCCACATTCAGATGAAAACACAGCACAGTCACAAACAATACATCTGATGTCTTATTCAAATTTGAAAAAAAAAAAAGATACGCCGACCCGAACCGTGATTCACCATCAGTCTTTTAGGTGTACTCGCACATACAGAGATTGGATTCAGTTTTATAGGTGCACTCTGCGGTGCTGAGAAAAAAGGAGCAGAGGCAGATATAGGGTTCTTAATGCGGGAGTATGTTGCATTAATGTGTAGTGAGCTAACCCAGTGGTGAGTATCAGGAGACCTCCTACCTGCACGGAGACAGAGCCAAAAACAGAGCCATGGACTCAAGGGGGGAACGGCTCTGAAGCCTGAGATTGATGATAGTTGGGGTGTGCGTGTGCGTGAGTGTGTGCAGAACCCTGCAACTTATTATATGTATTCTTAGATATCTGTTTATGTGTGTTAGATGTGTATGTTTACAGGAAACGTGAATCAGTGATGTGGTAAATGTGTATTCCTATGTGAGTTTATCTGTGCATGTGTGTGACATCCGTGGCAAAGTCTTGCACGAACATACACACACTGAATGAATCTGTGTATGAACATGCGCTCCACTCCCCTGATCCTACAGCTCCTTTCTGCCTTTTTGTCATTTAATTTCCCCTCGCTCGTTACCTCGGGATCCCCACTGATTCCCCCCCCCGGTTCCTGTGCTGGCCCCTGGCCTCGAGGTTCCCTAACTGAATCCTGTGTTGTTCAGTCTCTGAGCTGTCTTGGGGCCCGCCTGCTGTAACGTAAATAATTCATTGAATTCCTATGCTTTGGCAGAAAGGTGATAATGCCTTTCTGGGTCTGTCTCATCCCCCGAGGAGCACCGTAGCCCAGCGCAGTGAGTATCAAGCAGCGGCAGCATGTGAGGGAAGTTTGCATAACCTTTTGATAAGCAAACACACATGTAAAAAATGTATGTGTGTTTATATTTGTGCATGACTGTGACCCACACATTCTCTATTCTGATGTTATGATCATGCAGAGTTAACAAAACGGTACTCAAGTAAAAGTAAAACTATACAGACTCTAAAATTACTCATAAAAATAACTTTTTGCGTAAGACTTAAATAGTATCGTTGTGAGCAGTTCATAAGGGTGCTTTCACACCTGCCCTGTTTGGTTCGGCTCAGTCAAACTCAAGTTCGTTTGCCCCCTAAGTGCGGTTCATTTGGGCAGGTGTGAACACAGCAATCGCACTTGGGTGCGCACCAAAACAGAAACCTTCTTGAAGAGGTGGTCTCAGTCCGGTTACAAATGAACTCTGGTGCAGTTCATTTGTGATGAGAATGTGTTCTGACCTCGATCTGAACCAACTGCAGTCACATGACACATGGTTTGGGTTGAACATGAGCATGTTACCGTCCTGGAGGATTATTAATGTGCGCCTCCTCCTGTACTGCCTTAATATTCACATTCAGCACATCCAATGCATCAAAACATTGTTTTCTAGTTGGAGCTGCGCCTCGTTTTCAAACTGTATGGTTTGACTCAAATGAACAATGACAGCAATATAGTCCACGATGACCAGCGCTAAAATCAACCTGCGTAGTTGTCCCTCCATTGTGACATTAGAAAGTGTCACATTTATCTTGCAAGTGTACTCTTCTTCAATGTTTTGTTTACTTCCTGGATTTTTCCCACATGGAAGTTCTGACCAATCAAGAGCAGCTTTCTCGTGCAAGCCATTTTATGGTCCACTTGTAAATGCTGCCGTGAGAACACGAACCAACTCTAGGCAATTATGCAACTTTGTAACAAAATTAGTCCCTGATTTAGACCAAAGCAAGACAACTTTAGGTCTGAAAGCACCCTTAGATGCAGTTTATTACATTAATGTATTTTGTTCAAACAGGTCCTCAACAGGCAATACAAAATGTGAAGTGCACATTCATTGTCGTTAAAGTGCTCTCCAAACCCGGCAAATGACAAAACAGGTGATGTTCAGCACTGTGTAATCCTCAGCGGCTGCAACACAGGGGTTTTTGTCAGTCCTAAAAGGAGAAGCTTGGACACAGTCTGCATCTTGTGTGTGTGTGTACTTCTACATGCTACACATTGAGGACCAAGAAATGTGTTTTAGCTACAGAGTGAGGACAATTTGCAAAGTGAGGACATTTTGGCCAGTCCTCACTTTTTCAAAGGCTTGTTTGAGAGTTAAGACTTGGTTTTAGGGTTCAGGTTAGAATTAGGTGTAGGTTGGGGTTAGGGGCTAGAGAATGAATTATGTCGACAAGGGTCCTCACAAAGATAGAAGTACAACAGTGTGTGTGTTTGTGTGTGTACAGGCTTATCTCACTGTCAGATAGTGGCTGTCATGCATGTGGGCTGAGCTGAACATAAAAATTATTTACAGCTAAATGTATCAGTAAAGCTGGGCTTCTATTTCAATTCTACAGTCCTAAATTATTAATACTTTTTTTTTTTTTTACTAATTTGTAATATCGTCAAGAATATCAGTATCGCAAAAATACCCTGAAATATCATGATATTATTTTAGGGCCATATTGCCCACCCCTATTACTGATATGCTGCAAATTCATCTGAACGTCAATGGGCCGGTCGGGAGCAGTTGTATTTGGTCCGTCTCTAAAATGAGCTGTACGGCACAAAAAGTGGGTCAGAAATGTCCTAATATCGCACAGTGCATGCCCAGCTTTAAAGTAGCTACATAAGTGTAGCCCCATATTACTGACAGAAGAAAAACATTGGAGCAAAGATGCTCATTTTAATTACTAGATAATAACAAAAAATTTTCTATATTATTATTCCTAATTTTCAAAACCTATCACCTACATTATTCACAATGCAACTTAACTGCCAATAGTTCGATTAGCGATTTGGATATGTTATGCTTGTAGCCTTCAGCTGCCAGCCTCAAAGTATGAGGAGCTGTATACAGAGGAAAATATACAACATATGCTACACTTTACATTCAGCTAGAAATTAGCTGACAAACTGATGTAAATTATTTATCTGTAGCTGGCAATCTTTGTCTAAAGCTTTGGTGGTGGTATTTTTTGCAGTATTTACATCTTAAAGCTGCCAATGTTTAGTGACAGTCTGTCTTCAACATTGCTGTAGCCCAGGTATGTGTGTGTGCCTGTGTATAACAGAAAAGCTGCGAATTCCCTCAGTTCCGAACTCTTAATAGAAAATCATCTCTCCTCTCTATTTCAGTTTTTAGTCAATATGTCGTTTTGGGATCCCAGTTGGATCAAGAAGTCAGAGGTTTGAATAAATGGGCCTGTTAGTGCAGATGGAACTAAGTCAGTGGATTTCTCTGCAGCTGAAAGATGCAGATCTCTGCGTAACAAAGACTAAAATGTGTAACGTCTGCAAAATTATGGCCGTTTAAAGGCCATGTATATTCTACTGAGAAAGTAGTCACCTACTTTGCTGACTTCACATCCTATTTTGATGATTTTGCAACAGAGTGCACACAGGATAGGAGTCTGTTTATGTTGTTCACTGTGGAGCAAAATATAGTGTGTGTTGAAGGGCAACACACACACATGGCTGTGTAGCAGGAAGTAATTAAAGGGAAGTCTTTAAAATACAAAACATGTGTAACTGTGCTCTAACACAGTGTCCTGACTGAATGCAACACGAGCAAGCATCAGTTTAATTGCATTGTTTGTCGGATGTCCTGTTTCTATTAATTGCTGTCAGTCACTTTGAAAGAAACAGCTGATTCATAAAGTTGATATGAGGAGTTATCCATATAATATCTCCTCAATACTAATCCTTATGTATACTCTGATCATGCAATAACTTCATTCACTAGGCTGACCGTGGGCAACTTTTAAGGTGGAACGTTAACTTGTAATGTTACTTAATGCATGAGTTGATGACGCAAATCCATCAACACACCTTAAATTTCAATGTGACAACTTTGACCATTACTTTTGTTTTTATTGTCTCTCTTGGAAGACATACACTTAAAGTAATGAGTGGATCTAATCCTCACTCAGATCAAAAAAAAGAAAAAAAAGCGCTGTGGAGCGTTGTTCCTGTGGCTCCAGCAACACTAAAACCCAAGCTTGCCTTAGAGGGACTAAATGCCCAAACTTGCTATTTTTAAATAACCCACTGAGACAGACTCTCACTGCAGCCTGTTTTATTTTGTTCTGAAAAAGTCGGCGTGCAGCCTCGTTCTGTGGACGATAAACGAGGCACGGACTTCCATCTGTGGAAGTCCGTGCCTCGTTTAAGAGTACTGTTTGCAGTGGAAACACTAGGGTCTAAGTACCATGTCTGAGTCAAAGGTACCTGAAGGTGTTTGGTGGAAACAGGCTTAATATGTGTGTAGAAAACAACTTCACTGCTTTCTCAGTGATGCACCTCTAAGCAAATGTATTTCCTTATATATAAAAATAGGGGCGTGGCAGTGCGCTGATTGCAGATATTGGCCGCGCCAGACAATCTGGGCTGATTCTGATTCACTTACATAAACATGGTGGTAAGAACAAAATCAGTGTTGTGCATGTGTCATGAATCCAATGGTAAATGTGCGTGCGTACTTATTTTATGCAGAGTAAGAACATTTCTACGCACATATTAATGAATGAGGCACAATGTTATACTGTCACTATGACAGCATGACAATGGAGAGAGCAACAGCTCCTCCCAAAATTAAAACAATTTAAACTTTTTTTAATGTCTGCCACAGGGCTCCTGATCAGAACTAAAAAGCAGAACAAGCTTCCTCTATTCTTGTCTCGGCTTACATGAAAGAATATCTGCATGTAAGCCAGCTACATACTGACTGTACATCCTTTGTGGCTACAGAGGAATAACTAAGTACATGTTTACATGTGTACACACACACACACACACACACACACACACACACAGGCAGACTGTCTTCATCAGTAGCGTCTGATGAATGAAGCACGGCATCAAAGATGACAGAAGGTATAGTACCACCAAGGCTGTTTTTGTATTTTAACCTAATCAATGTTTTCCGAGTGTTTGATGCTTAGGGCGTTGTGTGTGTGTGTGTGTTTCTTTTCCATTCAGATATGAAGCTCAGCGGGGAGCCTGTGTTAATAGAGCAAGAGAAAGAGACAGCAGAGGAAGAGGAGAGATGCAGACAAAGATTGGTGTTGATATGAAAGGAACAAGATGCGACTCAACCCAAATAGCACAGATCAATCAGCTCCTAGAGTGATGCATACTGGGAACATGGCGGTGCGCTTGCTTGTGCCACATCTTTGCTTTACCAAGGTTCGATAGGCACAGGAAAGCTCAGTCACTATTTTTTTTTTTTTAATTCCTCTCTCGATCGGTCTCTTCTTCTCTTCTTCTCCCGTACACTAGAAGCTCCCTAATCCTCTCTTTGCAAATTTACCCTCCAGTATTTTCATTAGTTATTAAAAGCTGTCAAGCAGAGGTTGGCCTTCACTCCATCATCCCCAGGAGTTCCCACATTTGGTGCAGTCCTGAGGAGAGTAGGCATAACACACACCATCTATTAAGCGCAAAGTATGTGGGGGAATTCTGCAGAATATTCACTCAGTCTCACTCGGTGCCTTTTATAAATTATCATATTACTAAAGAGGCACATTTGCTATGTATGGTTTGTTGCCTGGGAGCTCATTCTAATAGCCCTCTATAAAGCAGGAGGGGGGCTTTGGACTCTGATGTATGCTGGCCAGCGCCCACTGTCAGCGGTTGGCCCGGCCATCATTTATCAGATTTTTTAAGAGATCTCCAGATGGGGAATATTAACAAGCATATTTGGCAGAGCTAAAGTCTATAAGAATCTTAGCGGCGGACTTTGCTGACACTATACAGAGAGGCAGGAGGAGGGGGGAGAGGGGGGAGTCGAGGATTGGTATTCAAGATCTAGAGTGGATCAGTGGAGAAAATATCCACACAATATGCCTCAGTCAATTAGCGTGTGCCATGTTGCCGCGCTGCATTCATACATCATCTGAGCGGGTTTAAATCCAAAAACTGACATGGCAAAGTGATGACATTTTCAAGCAGCTGAAAACACATTCCCACTTACATTGTTCCCCAGAATAAATCCTCGGCATTGTCAAGATATAAAGCAACAGCTTTAGTGCATTATTCTAACAGATGCATATTTTTGTTCTTTTGTTTTCCATGATAGCTATTTATACCGAGTGCCACAGTGTAGAACAGCATGTAGACCATAATCTCTAAACTGTAGCTTTATAGCTAAACATTGTAGGTAATGTAATGCTTTTAACCTATTAACACATGGTACTGTATGTGCATGAACATTAAGACTTTCTATCAGAATCATATCCAACTAGAATCACTGCCTCTTGGTTCTTTGCCTCCACCAATTACTCAAGTCACTTTACATCCATGTCTGTTTAGACTCATATGTAAGGACAGCAGAGGAGATACCTGCATACCAATGCAACTGGTCTGGACAGCCACAGAGAGGGTTCAAAGGCTGAGATCAATGCACAAAATGTTCTAAATAAATTGACATTTTTTTGCATTGATCTCGGCCTGTGAACTGTCTTTGTGGCTGTCAAGACCAGTTGCATTGGTATGCAGATTGCTCCTCTGCTGTCGTTCCCTGGTTGTCCATTGTACCGACGGACCCGAGGTAAACTGTTTTGTTTCCCTAAGGCTGAATTTCTACTTCTGCATTGAATCGATGCCGTACTTACAGCATGGGTTCTGTGTCGACGTAGAGTCTACGCCATAGTCTGACGTGCACCTCCCAAGAAATGTAACTACGCGTTGCAGTGATGCAGACCTCCTGTCTTTGTGAGCTGAAACCATTTCCCTCAGTGGAAACAAAGCTTTTATTTTCTTTTATTTCATGGATAAGGAAACAATAAATTGTGAAGACAGTAAAGCCTCCACAAAATAACATTTTAATTCTTGTGTGTGATTTATCCTGGCTTCATATGGGTAGAGGAAATCTCCACTCACCACTACGCTAATTTATACAATGTAAAATGCCATAGGCTTCTGCTAATAACGTTAGCATGTCACATTTGTTTGGAAAACGTGTTTAGTACAAGGCAGTTGTTTCATCAGTGAACCTTGTGAGTTGTAATGGAGCCGAATTTTGAAACGTTGTTGTTGTTGATGCAAAGAAGCTACACATTTTTAAATGATGATGTTTCACACACATCTGCAGCCCGGCAGCACAGAAGATCTAAACAATCAGCACAATTTTAAGGCGGGCACCCGAGATTAGTGCCAAAAGTCAGTATCTGACCAAATGTCTCCCCTTTCTGTTCCTGAGATATGACGTTGAATAATACAAGAAAAGTGTGTATGCAGAAGACCATGATGTCAAGGTGAAGTTGACCTTTGACCTTCTGATATGAAATGTCATCACTTCATTATATTATCCCGTTTTCTACATATCCTCTTGAGACCCTGTGTCCTCATATGAGGACATCACATTTTGGGTTTACATGACCTACTTAAATTAGACCTGTCACTGGATGAAAAGTGGGATTTTCGTCCCCGTAAACGCCCGGAAATCTCACTCATTTTCGGCGGTTTCCGACAATTTACAGGCTGCGAACGCGGCGTTTACGGGTCCCGCAAATTGTCGAAAACGGACCCATGACGTATGTGGAGACCTCCCGGGAGGTGCTAATGGCTCTAATTAGCATATGAATAGCAGCGGAGCCGCGTCTGGCTTGAAATTCCTCACTCCAGGATTGGATGAAACCACTACTTTGAAACAAGAAATATCACTCGTGATTGGTCGGCAGATCTGTCGCTATTGGTCACTCTGGGTCATTATAAATGTAAACCCCTCCCCTACAATAATAAAATATAAAAATAATTTAAAAAATAATACTTATAATAATTATAATAAATGTATAATTATTATTAAAAATTAAAATAACATTATTATTATGTGGTATATTCATGTCATTGTTATCCTATGGGCTACACTATTATTACCATCAAGAACATGAATGAATTTATTGAGTAAAGGAACATTAGCGAGGAACATGTTTATTCAAAGAAAGAGCTTTATTTATATCACACAACTATGTAGTACAAACAGGAGATTTCAACAACAAATCAAAATCATACAGCGCCATCAACTGTCTATTATTCGCCGCCTCGGAGCTGTAGGCATCTGACGGCGTTCTGTCTGCATGTGCTCCATCCTGCAGACGTCTGTGGTGCTGCCCTGTAGTTCGGGTTCGCCTCCAATCTGACTGCAGCGTGGCACAGAGTTCAGTCAGCTCCTGCTGCGGAACCACGGAGGTCGCACAGTCCACCCAGACACCCCGTCAAGTGTGCCGTCTTCCTCATCGGACATCATGTCTATGGTGGCGCACATCCATAGGTCCACCTCGTCTTCTGCCAGGACACTCTGTCTCGCTTCCAGCAGCTGTAAAAACAATCAGTAAAGACAATAAGTACTGCGCAGTACACTGCATATTGACACAACACATCTATTAATGCACCCGAAAAATAGTCACACTGACCAACAACGAGCCTGATCTAAAAGTCACAGTAAAAAGTAAAAAATAAACAGTAAAAGTCACTTACACACAATGGCGTCATTACATCAAGTGAATCTGGACTTGCAGACAGAGCTCTCAGTAAATAAGACGTCACGGCCTCGTTATGAGGAGAGGTCAGTCTGTGAAAAACAAAATGGACGGTTAAGATCGGTCAATAACGTGTCTGAATGTTTCCTCATACAGCACAATGAAAGCATATTCTTTAAACTTACCCTCGCTCCGGTTCATAGTGCAAACAGTTTGTCTCCGAGATGTGGAGACGGCGCACTGCTTCCTGTAAATTACAAGACCAAAAAATACACTTTAATAACCAAACTTAGACTGGCTCTGCTTCTTCATTTGTTCTTTTACTTTTAGCTTAGCTAGCAGTCACTGAATATATTCTTACCGCCGTTTGGGGATTGTGCACCGTCTCCTCTTGTTAGTTAGTCTCCTCCACACGAGTTTACTGCGGTGAACTGCTGAGTCATATCGGCAGCAAACACATCAAGCTGGCAGACAGCCCACTGATAGCGTTCAGCTGTGTCTTCCTCCATGCTGAGGAGTTTCCGGGTGTTGAAGGAGAGACGCCGTCCAGATATTGTAGTTCACGAAACAGCAAAGCAGCGAAAAACACGCGACATGGAGGAGACTGTCTGAATATACAGGAGTGAAAACAGGACTGTTGATATGCTCGTCTTGCGAGGTCTTCCGTTTGAATCATGCCGAGCTCGCACGTGATTGGACGAGGGCTAGACGGCTCGTCGGGCTCCTCCAATCACATGATCATTGTTTACGGAAGAGGTCACTGCAGTACAGTCATGCCACTATGCACAGTGGTTGAGCTCTAGCAGACTGTGATGTTGTTTGCATGGAGTGCACATTTGACCTTTGTGGCAAAGCCTGGTTAAAACTAATTGTTGAAATAAACTGTTTTGTGTATCTTTTTTATTGAACATTGACCATTGCTAATGACCATACACAGTAATTAATCTAGCATACTTTCATGAAATAAATCAATTCAAGCTAAAATTTAAGAGTCTATAATTAGACTATACCAAGCCTCATCTATTTATACCAGAGATGAATGAAGTTAATACCTTTTAGAGAAATGTCACCTCTGTGTGGGGAGTGAAACTCCCCCTGCTCCCCTGGTTTGCATTTCTATAGCTCACAGCATGTTCATTTACATGTTAAAGCCTCCCCTAGAATTAGGGGAAGGGGGGACAGCTGCCAAGCAAGGCCCACGACAATTTACGACAGTTTCCGGCAGTTTTCTGTGTTGCCTGTAAATTGCCGCGCGCAGCCGTAAACCTGAAATTCCACGGCAATTTACAGTGCCGCATACTGACGGAAATCCCTCTTTTCATGCAGTGTGTTGTCCTCATTCATAGACGTTTTTGTCCCATCTAGTGGTAGTAAGAGCACAAGTACACTGATCCATGTAAAAAGAAGATGGCAGCCATCACTGCAAAGTCAGTCTGCAGCTGATCGTGACACAAAAGTGGACCAAAAAATGCCTAAACCTGATCACATATTACTGTTGAAACTTGTTTATTTATGATTAATAATGTTAATAGTTTTATATGACAAGAAATGTGACCAATTTTAGCAACAGGAACAAGTTACACTGTCAATTAGGAAGTACTTGTTTGAGGACATTGGACCTTTATTGTCGTCTCATTTGAGGACACTGGGACTTTATTATTGTCTCGTTTGAGATCAATGGGACTTTAATTTTCGTTGACAATGTTTAGTTTTTATACACAGGGTCCTATTGATCTCAAATATCTATGAGAAATAAAAAATGCACACAAAACAAAAGCGCAGGTCTCATGAGGATATATCCATTTTACAAACATATGTTTACTTCCTGTCAACTCTACAGTAGGGCTGCCCCCAACAGTCGACCAAACATTAGTCGACCAGAAAGGTCATTAGTCGGCAAGATTTCATTGGTCTCTTAGTCACAGAGAAAAAAAAATAAACTGTATTAGGAGCTGCACCTTGTCAAAATAAATCAAAACCTATATGACTGGACCATGTGGGAATTTAATTTGAAGGACAGACACAGGAAGTGGCCACGCTCAGCACTCAGACAGGAGTCACGTTTATTCACAGAGCTGGTACCTGCAGTTATTACACAGGCTAGTTAATAACATGTTGAGCAGGAAATCCAAAATGTGGGATCATTTTGAGAAGGTGAAGGACCAACCCAAGGTGATATGTAAACTCATCTTCATTCATCGACTACAAACATGACGTATCATCTGAGACATGTAAGCAGCTACATGCCCATTAGCCACTTAGCACAGTCATTACTGCTTTGCTGACAGCGTCATTAACAGGCGGCTCGCTCAGTGTGTGACGTGCACTTGTAGATAAAATATAGGCCTATATTAATGAAGGTTCATTAGTACGGTTTTGTATTTCTCTGTAATGTGGCACAGTGTTAACAATGTTACTGATACTATTCTTTCTCACACCTTGGACTGAATCCATTGTGTTGCCCTGCCCAAAATATTTAAGTTAATAATTACATTAATATCACATATGTAGACTAGTCAACAAAATGACAACTATTGGTCGACTAGGAACAGTGTATCTTAAAAGAAGAGAACTTGAGACGGTGTCCCAGAATGTCACCAACCAACACACCCAGGGTACCTTCCACGTCGTATGTGGACATGGAAAGTCCATGAACAAATGTCAACATGTGATTGGAGTGAGAATGTGTTAACATTTGGCCATGCTGTCGAGCTAGTTTGCTGTCTCTGTTAAGTAGCTGTCTGTTATTTAGTCCCTCTACAGCAGGAAACAATACTTCTTTCACTGTACTTCAAAATATTTTACAAACTTGACACATTCGCAAGTCATTTGCAGTCGATTCAGAATGGACCAGCAACACACCAGCTGGGTACCACTGCCTTAAGGCATTCTTGAGATATATCACATTCACGAGTGTGAGACAGAGGAGAATGAGGAGAATGGCTGGCATATGGACATACAACCCAAAAACATAATGCCTCCGGTCATGGTTATTGCCAGCGCAGAGGCATAAAATTTTGAAAAAGGCACGTCCTTTTGCATAAAACGATTGATAGCTTGAGGATTTTATGAGCAGTGGTGTCAGCTAGTAAGGACAGTTTCCAGTGTTAAGATTTTTTTATGGGCCATACTTAACTTTGAGACACACATGCTCATGCACACAACTTGGATTTTAGAGGTAACTTAAGAGTTAGAGGTGATTTAATTTTCATGCTCAAGTACATACCATTTGATAAAAATTACATAAACTACTGTAATACTGCACAAAAGCTGTCTGAGATGTGTTTGAATATCGAGGCTACAGGACTCCAGGACGAGAGAAAAGAAAAAGCTTAAACAGGGATTACCATCATTTGGTGGTTGGATTTCAATGTTCAACTTCAACCACCTCAACATGTTTTGCTCCCTTTTTCCATTCTCAAAGAAAAATACAATGTCGTTTTAAAATTGCTGTGCAGAG
The DNA here is from genome assembly GCA_019142605.1 of Cephalopholis sonnerati. Classification (NCBI taxonomy): domain Eukaryota; kingdom Metazoa; phylum Chordata; class Actinopteri; order Perciformes; family Serranidae; genus Cephalopholis; species Cephalopholis sonnerati. The sequence goes on from JAGQAX010000022.1 coordinate 22,462,111, forward strand.
CCTGTTTCAGGTGCCGGGGCCCAGTGTCACTGAACACGAATGTTTGGCAAGCTGAAGTCTACTCAGACAACAATAGGCTCAGCTCAAATTAAAAAGAGAACACTAGTGAGGCCACGTGTTACGGCCGCTGCGGCTCCCACAACTGTAGGAATCTGTTCTGGATTTATTAGTTTCAATTTCACACCTCTTCTCTTTTAATGCCCGCTGTTTCGCTCCGCTCCTCCTCTCCTGAGCGCGTTCCTCTCGGCTTCTCCTCTCCTCTCCAACCTGCTGCTGTGCTCCTTCTAAACTCTTCTCCTCTTTATTCCTGCTGGGTTTTGCCTAATTTTCTCCTCCTCGACTGCTCTCCTAACAGTTATCCCTCTCCTTTGTGCTCGTTCTTCTTCTGTTTTTTATCTAGAAGTGCCATCCTTGTCCTGCACCAATGCACAGAAAGCTACAAAACCACAGCACAACTACTTCAGTGGAGTGTATGAAAATGATTGGAAGGGGACGGTTACGTATTTTTTCTTTTAAATAAAGGAAGGAAGTCTGACATTTTTGGGACAGCAGGGGAGGGTCTTTTAACTTTTTCTCATCTAAAATGTATGATTAATTTCCACCTTCCCTTGTAGGATTTATTATATAAAGAATAATAAAAGTTACAGCCCAGTCTCTATATTAGAGATTTAATTTTCCTATCAAAATCACAGGCTATGTATTTTCATAATTTTCCTATGTTTGCCATAATTATTTTGAGATATTTTGGGGAGAGTTTTGCAGTATTTTTTTTTTAATAAAATATTAATAATGCAAGGACGGCCTTGCTTTCTTATGAAATGAAATACAACATTCAGCCCTGCTCCCAACAAAAATAAATTTCATATAGTCCCATAGGCATTAAAAATGTAATTAATGTTAGCATAAGGCTTTAGTCATAGTTAAACAAAAACAAAACCATTTGCTGCAAATGAAAATTTTGCTCACAATTCCAAACTTTCTCTTATATAAGAGTACTGAATCTGGGTCAGCTAAATGAATACAAATGCATCCACCTCCATTTACTCTGCACTTCATTATTTCAATGTCAAACTACCACCTGTTTCGGCCATGTGACTCCACCTTCTGTTTGACTTTAACAAGCAAAATTTGTGCACATTCATTTTTGTTTTACTATGATTAAGAATTTCAGGCTACATTTTCTCCTGTTGTGGTTGCGCCCTCCCTTTCTCCTCCCCTTCTCCTCGCATCGCCGGGGCTTCTACTTGCCCTTCCTCCGTGGCGTGTCTGTCGTCCCACCGCAGAGGCACAGTGACCCGCAGGCAGTGAATTTAAACGAGGCTGAGAGCTGGGCAGGCTTGGGCCGCACCCGGCCATATGGCTCTGTCTCTGATAGAGGGATGAGGGGGGGCAGGAAGGAGAGACAGAGGAAGGGGGCAAGGATGAAGGGGTAGGACAGAGCAAGGGAGAGGAGGAAAGCTTACTTGGCAGAATTATAAAGAACAAAAGGGGGGTTTACAACAGAGAACAGAGCAACTCCAGTAGCTGGGAAAAAAAGAGAGTAAACGTGGCTTTCTCACCTGGAAAAGGGAGGAGGAGGCGCGCAGAGGTGCACGGCGAGGAGCAAATTACCTGGCATTAATCTGGAGGTAACAGCAAGGAGGATGAAAGGAGGGAGGGGTGGTTGCAGGTGCGGATAAGGCACTTGCTCACCTGGCAGAAGAGCAGAGCTCAGAAGAACAAGGGAGAGGAGAGAGGGACCAAAGGAGAAAGAGTAGAGAGCTATCGCTGCCAGCTCATGCTGCTAAAAAATTGAGGGTGGGATTATAGATCAAATACAACAGACACTGAGTCTTGTTTTGAGTATCCATACTAGCGTCAAAAGGATCAATATCAAAAATAACTGATCCATCCACTGATCCTCATTATCTTAGAGAATAAACATTTATTATTTACCACACACTACAGGTGAAAACTGTTTTCATACACTGGCCAATTTTGAAATTTGAGGCTATTTTGCTTTCGTAACATGTCTTCTTTCAGACTAGTGGAAGAAAACATCTAAAAAACACATTTAGGTTTGCTTTGTTGTAGATTTCTGTTCTGAAAATGTATACAAAAAGTTCTTATTTATTAAGAAAATATCTCATTTGCCTATTTAAACATAACATTTCAGAAAACTAGCAATACAGAAAAAAATAACTGTCTTAACACGAGTTATCAACTGGAGAAGTTTCATGGTAAAGTGTAGTAGTTCAAATTTTTACTGTATTCACCTGTGGTAGCTTTTTTGTCAAAAAAAAAAAAAAGTATGAATTTTACAAAAAGCCATTTTCTGAAAATCTAGTCTTCAGCAGGGCTTACATACACCAATTTTTTCAGTTTTATCCCAATCTATATTCTTACAATTTTTACTGAGCAGTTTTGTTCATATATCATTCATAACATGATTTATATACTTTTTATTCCAAGAAACACTCCATAAATAACTCATATATGTTTTGTTTTTTTTAATGAATGATTTATGGAGTGATAAAAAGACATATCTAAAATTACCACTGTAAAAACCTTCGAGTCGAACATGTGAACAAAATTAAACAAGAATTTGGAACCTGGCTTAATCCACTGGTCAGATTTCTGTTCTGGAAATGTATGCAAATGAGTGCAAATTTAATCAGAAAATACCTGATTTGCATATTCAAATACAACATTTATGAAAATTTGTAATACAACACATAACTGTCTTAATGTAATATATTAACTAGGAAAGTTTAATGGTGAAATCTATTGGTTAAATTTTATCTGATATACCTGTGGTCTTATTTTTCGGCTGAAAACGTATGACTTTTGCAATAACTTTAAATGCCATTTTTTCTAAATCTTCACTTCAGTAACACTTACATTCACCAGTTTTTCCAGTTTTATTTCTATCTATATTCTAACAGTGTTTACAGAGAGGTTTGTTTATATATCAATCATAACCAGATTTATATAACTTTTATCCCTAAAAACAATATTCTCTGATTTATAGAGGGGTAAAAAGAGATGGCTAAAACACTGTGAAAACCTTAGACTCTAGTACGACAACAAAATGAAACAAAAATTTGGAATCTGGTTTTATGTACTGTTCATATTTATGTTATGGAAATGTTTGCAAATTAGTGCATATTTCATAAGGTAATGCTTCATTTTCTAGCCCATTTAATGTGTATCATATTAACATTTCTGAAGTCACATAGTATGTGTGTCTCTTGCCAAGCTGCAGACCACAACAGTTTCCATTCAGCGAGTTATTGCTGTGTTTCCAACGGCTTTTTAGGCACCAAATGTGGGGGTTTTGTAGCAACTCTTTGTTGTTTTTCTAGCAGGGATTGTACAACAAAATGCAGTTGGTTTTTACCAAGATATCGCTGCTTTTCCAGCGGGGATTGTGTCCCCATAACCGGATATTTTAAACCAAATCATGATCTTTTCCTAACCATAGCCAAGTAGGTTTTGTGCCTAAACCCACAGGTTAACCACAGCACCGATGAAATGTAAAATTTTACTGTATCTGTTACATAAAAATGTGCAAATGTAGCACATCTGTGGTTTGCAGAAACGTACAGTGCAAACAAATTGTTTGGTCTTTAGGTGGCATTTGCACATTTAAACAAATAAGGAAATGTTTCATACATTAATGTGATTAATCAACTGGGGACAATTCATGGTGATATCCGTTAGTTAAAAGTTTTATTCACCTCAAGTGTCTCCCATTCAAAACTCATGTTTTCTGTTTTCTGTTTTAATATGCATATGAATCCTTTGTAATTGCCCTCGTCTACCAACTGAATTTAATCTAAATAAGACACAGCTCTTCGGTCAAACTTTTAAATTAAAAGTTTTGGACCGCAAGTATAAAGAAATTACTTGATATTGTTGGAATTTCAATAGTAGAGAGGAAAGGGTACACAGAGTACAGAGGGCCAGATGGAGGGAGGGAGGGAGGAGGAAAGGAGAGACAGGAGAATATAAGAGAGGACAGGAAGGAGGGCGGGAGACAAGACATACTGGCCTGGTGCAAAGCCGGCTGTGGAGGCTGGGTGTCGGGCTAGTCTCTGTGGACCCAAGGGTGCAGACGGACAGAGGGAGGGAGACGGGGAAACAGAGATCAATTCTGTCAGAACTGGGTTCATACCCCCGGGGCCACAGAACTGGGCTGGCCCGGGGAGAGAGTCAGAGGAGGAGAGAGTAAAGGGAGGTGTGGGGGGGAGCAGTGGTGCTATTTATATCATTTTATTCTGGACTTAAATGTTACACCGAGAGAAAAGGAGATATATGCAAGACATAGATATTGGTGCACATGCCTGAACATCTGTGCATGTGAAATTACTGCATATGCATATTTGCACTCATAAATCAGTCAATAAAGGGTTGTTGCCTCTAGAAGGACACACAGGCGGAGAGATGAGCATCCTTTTGTCATTGCAGGGGAGAGTCATACATCCGAGGGAGCAGCAGAAGCAAGACGGAGACAAAGACGGAGAGAAAGAGTGAGGTAACCCTGCCTTGTCCCCAGCACCGGGGGAAATCTCCAACTCCAAGGTTAATTAAGCACTGGAAATGAGATCAAGAAGCTTTCCCTTTCCGACTCATTAACCAATCACAACGCTTCTTCAAAACAGTTCAGCACTCATCTCAGAGTGCAGAATAATTGTCTGTCAATGCAGATCAAAAATCAAATCACGCGATAGACGGGGACTGGCTTCGGCAACAGCCAGAGGCGTGTGTGTGGATGTCTAAACAACGGACACAAATTATTGCGGAGCATGCTAAAAATGATTTTGTGAAAGCACTTAGTATCCATGGGTACTATCTTTGAATTAAATAGGATTATTTAAAAATGCAGACAGCAATTTTAGTGAGGAAATAAATCAGAGTGTGAGTAAAATCTAAAGCACAAGGACCAAGTTATTCTGAAAAAATAAATAAAAAACTCTTGAAGGTTTTGACAACTGCCTGAAAGACTGCAAACCTTGTGAAAACCAAGAGCTTATCCAAATTCTCCTCCAGCATAATCTTGGGGAAAACACTTCAAAATCAGACAATTGTATCTTTTGACTTTGGTTTTCCCCCGAAAAAAATCACTACAAAACCACAATTCGAGAGTCTTCATTCTGCGGTTTTATAAGAGAGTCCGGCACACCATGTCAACACAGTAATTTAAGGCCCATGTCAGCAGCTTTTGACCCCAGATCAGTAGTTCTATCACAGCCACACGAGCCACAGGGCGTTTCACCAGCATGTACTGTGCTACTGACAAGGTCACTGCACAAAATTCCTTTATAGAGGAGCAGAGATCAAGGCTTCATGGTATGAACATCACTGCAGTGCAGCAGCATGTTACACATACTGAACATGGCCGACACTGTAAAAGAGGAAAAAAAAAAAGAGAGAAAAAGATGAGAGGATTGCTTAAGCATCAAATCCGTGCTTAGACATGATTGGTGTAATGTCATAAAAAGAAAGTGTTGCCGGAGGATAATCCAGGGCAAATGAAGTGCTGCCATTTATTCCCTCAAACATCCTTTTTTATCTGCATATGCATTATTAACATAGTTGCAGGTATGGAAAATAAATACATTTATTCTTTACTACAAGATGTGTTTACAATGTTGCGATAGGAGTAGCCCTTAAATGACACCAACAACATTTTTTTTAATGCTGCTGAATTGATGTTTTAGGCTGTTTGGTCAAATCTGCATTCTACAACCACTTAAAACAGCAGCTGTGGGATATCTCAAGAGGGTGGCTACGAGATCAGACACTTAAATTTGATGCTTTTTAAAACCTGCACAATTTTTACCTGAATAATCATTGCAGGTATAAACAGAAGCAATATCTACTATGTGGTCCAGTGCAGACCCAATCGCAAGGACAAAAGTGTTGGCATTGTAGGTGTCTGAAAACCATGAGTACAGGTACACTAACACTGTACCTTTCAACAATGCTGTGGTTGACATTTGACTGATTCAGGTCCAAAAAACACTTGGTTATGGTTAGGAAAAGGTCGTGTGGCTTAAAATACCCAGTTTTGGAGGCACAATCACAGCAAGAAAAGCGGCGATGTCCTTTTCAAAAGACAACCACTCTTTGTGGCACTATTCCTGCTGGAAAAATACAGCAGGGTCACTACAAAGCATCCATATTTGAAGCCTAAAAAGCCGATGCAGACATAGCAATGACTCACTTAAACACAACTGGTTGCCTTGTTTGTTGGTTCCTAGCAGTGGTCTGCAGCGTCAGCTCATATACTATATCACTTTAAAAACTTTATGGTATATATAAAAGGTGCAAACGTAACATAATTGTGGTTTGCGGAAATGTATAATGCCAGTATTTTCATCTGCCACCTTGGCTGCCTGCACAGAGGTAGGTTTTTATGTACAGTAGGAATATGGATATTAAATTGAGTTAGGTTAATCTACTTTGTGTGGTGGCTGTGGCTCAGTTGGGCGGCTGTGGCACAGGAGGTAGAGTGGGTCGTCCACCAATCGATCCCAAGTATCCTTGAGCAAGATGCTGAACTCCAAATTGCTCCCGATGGCTGTTCCATCGGCGTGTGAGTGTGTTAAAGAAAAAAAACTGAGTAGCAGGTGGCACCTTGTATGGTAGCCTTGGCCACCAGTGTATGAATGTGTGTGTGAATGGGTGAATGTGACTCATAGTGTAAAGAAAAAGCGCTTTGTGTGGTCGGAGGACTAGAAAGGCGCTATACAAGTGCAGTCCATTTACTATCTACTTTTTGCCAACATGTAGGTGCAAGTACAAAGTAAAAATATAGTGTTTGATTCAGTGGTTTAAAGATTTGTAACATTAGAATTGTGAACCTCAAACAGAACAGCTTGACTCATTTGACAAAAAGAAATTAAAAGATGGATAAATTAGATAAAATATTTGTGGCAATTAAGACCTCATAAATTAAAATGTAAGACTAATGACTATTTAATGGCGTTTAAGGCATAATTTATAGAATATAATATATTGTGACTTTTTAAGGACCTTCAGACACCCTGTCCAACCATTTACTCAGCACTTTCAGCTCTTTAAAGTGTGTGTCCAGTGCTTTTACACCAAGGGAAAAAAGGTGCTTGAGAGCAGGTGAGGAGGGTAGTGGTCAAGGACCCGGCATTGATCAGTACCTCTTAAGAAGTCAATCAAATTAGCCGGATGAAGTCCAGCAACGGGCTGGTAACCAAAGTTCGCAGGATATCAGAATCCCTGCCACTGAGGAGGAAGCAGAAGGTGGAAGTGAACGGTGGGGCCAGGGATGTGGTGAGAGTGGGCAGCCGAGGAAAGAGAGAAGCGATGGGCAGAAACCCAAAGTGAATTGGCCTGGGGCTAGTGGGAAGGGCATATGGGCAACTGTTAATTCAGATCTGAGAGGTGCACTGGAACGGCTGAAAGGGACAGTTGGGAAGACGTTAGAGAAGATGGGAGGTTTAATTTATGAATATGGCGTGGGAAGGTTTGGGGTTTGTGAGAGCAGGAAAAAAGTTAGCCTTAGAGGTAGTAAAGTCAATGCGGCAATGGGAGATTGATAGGCTTGTCCGAGAGCAAAAGATAGGGACAGGGAGTTAGGTTTACCTCGATATACACCCCCCATCGGGGCCGTAGAGGTGGAAATGTGTTTTTTGTAGAGGTTTATTAGAGTAGCATGTAGGAAGCTGCTTATTCCTAGGTGCTGCTGAAGGGCAGGAGGGATCATATTCCTAAGAAGAAAAATTCTGTTGATGTAGGACACTTAAGGCCAATCTTTCTTTTTAGAAGGAAGTAGAAGGAAAGATTTTCTTCAGTGTATTGGCACAAGGTTGCTTAGTTACCTAGAAAAGAATAAGCTAATCAATACAAGAACAGAAAGCAGGTATACTAGGTTGCTCTGGATGTTTGGAGCAAACAAACATGATCTGGCATCAAAGAGGAAAAAGAAGAGCTCTTGCATGTGGGTTTCTTAGATTTAGCAAATGCATTTCCACATAGTCTACTGTGGGAAGCATTAAAGTACCAAACCTAGTCATAAGGGCATACATGGATGACATGACAACCATCACCATCACAAAATCATGTGCTGAAAGGCTGCTGGGTAAGTTGAACACTAACTTAAAGTGGGCTAGGATGAAAGTTATGTCAGAGAAATCAAGGAGTATCTCAATTGTAAAGAATGTACCTTCATGTGAACTGTTTTATATAGATGAAGAGGCAGTTCCAACACTGTTGGAGAAGCCAGTTAAAAGTTAAGGTAGGTGGTATGATGCATCTCTGATACAGCAGATCCAGGGGTCGAAACAGCAGGTAGTGGTTGTTAATAAGAGTATAGAGATGTCAGGCCTTCCAGGCGCTGACAGTGTATGATGTACACATTTCAAAGGTAGAGAAGCTACAGTGTATGATTAGCTCTTACATTAGTAAGTGGCATGGAGTCCCGCGTTGCCTCAGCAGTGTAGCCCTGTATAGAAAAGGGATTTTTGAGCTCCTTAACAGGTTTAAAGGTGAGTTTAAATGTGCAAAAGCAAGGCTAGGGATATAGCAGTATGGAGTACAGCGTCAACAATTTCAGTGGGAAGGAAGAAGAACCCAACAGACGCAGTTTTACAGGCTTAGGTAGCACTTAAAGAAAGGGATGCTGTAGCAGTCAATGTATTGGTTGTATTAGCAGCTGTCAGCATGCTAGGTAGCTTAGCTTACTAGCGTTAGACTTCACAGGCTTCCTGGTGCATTCCGTGGCCTGACAGGTATGCTGCTCAGCCTGACATATTGTCAACCTAACTTAATGTGGTAGATAGGGGTGTACATGCTATTGCCTGCTAAAACGAGGTAGCTGAGGATTATTATTTGGCTCCTGCTTGGTGAGTCGAGCAGCAGGCTTAAGGTGATATCAACACACTGGCAAGCCTGACATGGTGTTAGCTGCTTGTAGTTGGTTAGCTTGCTGTGAGCTGGTGATATAGTGGACAAAGTGAGTGTCTGCTTTTTGCCTGGGTCACACTAGGATTAAAGGCAGCTTAAAGGTAAGTTAGGTCAGGGTAGGAGAATGGTGTCACCTGTCATGGGGCCCAAAAGATTTATGACAGCATGACCAGATACCCACTGCAGGGCCTAGTGGTGGGTCAAAACATTATTTAAGATGAAGACTTGGAGGGTCACCCAACTTTTGCTACACTTTATTATGTATTGATCATTTTAGCTATCCATTTAAACCATTTATCCAACATTTATAGCTAACTGCCTTTTATCCATTACTTTTAGCCAACTATTCCAACCATTTATCCAATACTTTTAGCTAACTACTTCAACCATTTTCCAATTCTTTTAGCGAACTACTTTCACCATTTTCCATTTTTTTTTAGCTAACTACTTTAACCATTTATCCAATACTTCTAGCCAACTATTCCAACCATTTATCCAATACTTTTAGCTATCTGCTTTGACCATTTATCCAATACTTTTAGCTAACTATTCCAACCATTTATTCAATACTTTCAGCAAACTACTTTGACCATTTATCCAATACTTTTAGCAAACTACTTCCACCATTTACCCAATACTTTTAGCAAACTCCTTTGACCATTCATCCAATACTTCTAGCCAACTATTCCAACCATTTATCCAATACATTTAGCTAGCTACTTCGACCATTTATCCAATACTTTCAGCAAACTACTTAGACCATTTATCCAATACTTTTAGCAAACTACTTCCACCATTTACCCGATACTTTTAGCAAACTCCTTTGACCATTCATCCAATACTTCTAGCCAACTATTCCAACCATTTATCCAATACATTTAGCTAGCTACTTCGACCATTTATCCAATACTTTCAGCAAACTACTTTGACCATTTATCCAATACTTTTAGCAAACTACTTCCACCATTTACCCGATACTTTTAGCGAACTACTTCGACCATTTATCCAATACTTTTAGCAAATTACTTTCACCATTTATACAGTACTTTTAGCTAACTACTTCAACCATTAATTCAATACTAACTACTGTATTTCAAAATGTATCCAATAAAAGGAACTCAGCTGATGTGGTGGTTAAAACATAGGCAGCACCAGCCGCTATACTAATCAAACCTGGTCAGTACACAAGAAAATACAAGATTAGCACTGAAATCACAGTGCAATCTTGTGTGGTAATACGGTTTACAAATAGATGGGAGAGGGGTAGCAGAATATAGTGGCACAGACTTCTTCCCAGACATTACCGTTAAAGAATATACAGGTGGATAACGGCTGTGAAAAGAAAGAGCTGGACACCAGGATCAGATGATGGTATTTGCAGTGCACATTTCATTTTAGTAAAGCAATGTCAGCAAATGAATGAATCATGATCAACTTTCACAAAAGTGATCATTTTCCTTGCAACGAAAATTTGAGATATCTTTATCCATAAGGTTAGTCAATGTTGTTGAGTCAAGTTGGTTGCAGACATACTTAGCTAGGTAACATTACCAGAAAGTTATCTAGTATTTTACGTAATGGCTTGTCTTAATCATTTTTAGCCATAGATTTAATAACTAGACACTGGATGCCAAGATAGCACCTATTCATGCCAATGGAGTTGCTCACACCCTAAAGTTTTCCAGCATCTGCATTTACTTCTGCATTATGCAGCCCACTGAATATGCACCGAAGCGTTTCTCCTGCTGAGTTCCCGCTTGGCTCATAGACTTTACATGGTGATGACGTCTTGGATTCTTAAAGCGCTTTTCTCAGCTCACGGAAAGTTTTGTACATATAAAACCTGAACAGATCAAAAATTCAAAATATAAAGATACTTAACTGATTTTGTTTGCAGATGGAGGTGTCCTGTCAACAGTTTTAGAGATGTCTCTTTTATAATGCTTTTGGGGCTGCAGGGGATTTTTCTGGCTGCAATATTGCAAGTGGCCACCAGGAAAAATTCACTGCAAGGCTACGCAGCGTGTCTGGGGGCCTGCACTTAGTATTAGAATGCACAACCTAGCCAGCTACATCTCTGGATCTCACTAATGCTAAATGGAATTAAAGTGAGCCATTACATAAATTAACGTTGGACAGCTTTCTGGCAGTTAGCTAGCTAAACATGTCTGCATCCAATCTGACCCAACAACACTGACTAACATTATAGGTGAAGACATCTCACAAAAAAAGATCACTTATATGGAGGTTACTTATGATTCATTTGTTCACCAATATGACTTACCTTAAAATTAAATGTATACCCCCATGTACTTTCTTGTGTAGCGTTATTGACCAGGTTAAAAAAGTATCGTCGATGGCACTGTCTGTTTCGCCCACAAGCAACCACGTGTCATTTCCTTAGAATGTGGGTCGATCAACCTCTGTTGATTGGTTAATTTTTATCAATCTGTATAGAATGACAGCTCACCATGACCACCCAAATCTTGTCTGGTACTATATTTTGTGTAATAAGAATGATGCGTTTGCCCACCAGTGCTATGTGCGTTTGTTTGCTAACACCAGTTGCTTCTGTACGTTAAGCTAACTATTTCAACCACGTATGTGTTACTTTTAGCCAACTATTTCAAACAGTCAGCTGCTATTAAACTGTTGCATAAAACAATTATTTCAATGATACTTTCTATGTAGGGCCAGATCAGTCTTTACCCTGGTGCATGAGGTAAATTACTCATTTTGGAAGAGAAAAAAAAAACAGAAACTGAGCTTGCTGGGCTACTGCAGCATTTTGGCTCCATTTACAAGAGTCAGTGTTTAGAGAAAAAAAAATCAATTTCTGCACTTTATCACACTGTCAGAAATTACAAGGAATGGCTTGGTAACCACTTGGCTAAGAGACACTGAGTTTTGTGCTGGAATAAACTAATTTTGTTTGCACTGTATAATACTTAAGAAAGAAGTCCCCATAGTATTAGTGTGTGACATGCAGAATAAATGGAAGAAGCGAGAATTTCACAATGACTTCTATTGTATAACCTCATTTAACAATGAGGTTTGCCATACATGATTTATAGATTCTAAATGTACGAGAATAGGGAGATGGGATGTGCTGCGCTCTATATTGCTTTTCAGACTAAAAAAGCCATGCATCAGTACAACGGGATGTGGATTTAAATAAAAACAGAAAAAACTGTGAGGTAAAAGGGCAAAAGATGGACTAGATAAATTCACTGTCATCTCTCTCACACACCTCTCTGCTGTTGTTCATTTGTCTCAATTAGTGAGCATCCATTCAGGTTGTACAGTCTGTAAATTCATCTCACACAGCCATCTATTTGCTTTACCCTTTCTATTTTTCCTCTCTCTGCCTCTTTCTTTATTTATTTAGTTTTAATTTTCAAGTTGAGTGGCATTAATGTCTTACATTGCCTAAACACAATTACTGAGATAATAGGCTAATATTATGATTACTGAATGAAAGTCAAAACATTTACTGAATATTCTGATTTAAAAAAAGACTTGTAGTGAACTGTCGGGCTGTTGCTGAATAAATGTACCTTAGTATATGGCAGTCTGCCACATTCTGCTGCTAAAATAAGAATCACCTTAATCTTCAAGTACAATAACCGCAGGAATTTGACTTGGTGACATTGATGCAGAGACATATTGACACAGTTCACTACAAATGGACTCGCAAAGAAGCGGGGCACCGAGTCCTCACATAAAGTGCAAAGGGACAGCCTTTAATGTTCCAGCGATATCTGCATTTCATTGTGAATTGTAACTGTAAAAGATAATGGTAGATCTGAGCTGTGTGCTGCACAGAATGACTGCAGCTGTGGCGCAGGGAGTGACCATTAAATCGATAAACGAGTTACTCTCCTGAATAGGCAGCAGATCTTTATTTTTCAAAAAGATTTATCATGGGTTTGTAGGTGATGGTTTTAAATTGTGTGCCCAAGCAATCATAGAAAAATGTTCTGCTGCTTGTTCTCCCTCTCCTGCTCTTTTTTCCCCTCTGTAATGAAAAACAGAAGCAGCAGCAGCTGGGTGGTCAACTGTTGTCCTTCACATCCCAGTGACCAGCTCGCACTGATCACCGTGCATTACTTTATCAAGGCTTGACGTAAGCACAGATATACACGCAAACTGTAACCTCGCATTTAAAGGGAGTGGGGAGAATTTAAACACCTGTGCAACAGCACGACTGACTATGGTGTTTACGATTACACAAATATAACCACATACGCATGCATAAATGCAAATGCACAGAGGCACTGCCTTATATTAAACAGGTGCTGTTTTTAGGGTATCTATCCTCTGTGCATAGCAGATACAATGGCTACACAACTCTGGTATACTAGCTGTGACTGCTCAACAACATCCAGCCTTATAGACCTTTTTCACAGCAGACATGTTGACGTGTCAAAGCTGGAAAAGCACATATCAGTTTGATAATAATAAAGATGGCTGAACTGTATTGAGATGAGCCAGTTTCAGGGATTGGTATGGCACATGCTGGCTCACTGATGAGGAACACTTTGGTCAAAGAAAACTTAATTTCCATTTGCAGTTTTATATTTGGCAGTATGACTCTGGGGCCTTTCTGCCTTTCCTCGGGGCTTCACAGAAAGCCTCTTCCACTTGCCTACGTGGAAAGACCAAGGTGGAGAGAGAGTACGCCTCTCTGCCCTTCCACGTGTGGACGGGGAAAGCCTGAAGCAGACAGAGCACACCTGTCTACCCCTCCATGCGCCTACATGGAAAGCCTAAGGCAGGGGGAGCAGCAGCAGAGACCCCCCGGGAACAGAACAGAGTCAGCATCAATGACAAACAGAAATGACACTGCTACGTGTCATTGCTAGCTGGGATGTGAGCTGAGCTTGTGTCCTGCCTGAACTAACGCTATGTTCAGTAAGTCACCTGTGGTATTCCTGCTATGATGAGTCAAAATGTTTGTTGTGAAGAAGGTCTTTTGGGAGACGGACAAGAAATCTAGGATTATGTGCCTTTTTTTTAACTACAGTGCCACGTTTTTAACATTCTCGCTTTAGTTTCTGCAGTTACACATAAACAATTATTAAAGCTGCTATTATCAATATCTTTACAATAACAACAATAGATGTGTGATGTGTAGGAGGAGTGGCAAAAAAAATCTATTTTGTAGGGTTAAAATTGGGTAGTACGAGCAGTACGGTACAATTCTGTTCTGTCTGATACACCTTTTGCTGTTTCCACTGTGAAAAGTTGTGGATGGTACCAATGGAACCGTTCTGTACGTCCCCATTTTTGGTCACCCCTCTGTTGGGGTACCTAGCACACAGATCTGGTACTATAAGGTGGAGCTTTGAACACTACAGTCAGTTGATTGGTCAATAGAGGACGGTGACTCTGCTCATGGCTGAGTTGTGGCTGGTTTTGAGGCTTATGTAACCTCTGTTCATACCGTGGAGAGTTTTATATATATTAGTAAACTGAAACTAGAAAATAAAGGATGTTTTGCTGCCTCTCCCAGCAGCTGAAGTCGTAGAAAAATAATTCATTGAGTGATAACAACCCCGCCCACATTTAAGAGTGCTGTTTGTGGTGGAAATGCTTAGTAGACCTAGGGTCTACTGTAGGTACCATGTCTGAAGGGTTACTTTTGGTTCCAAAGGTACCATACAGAAAGTATTTGGTGGAAACGGGTCTTACATTTGGTAAGTAACTAAACCACTTGGTTAGGATAAGGGCACGTTAGATGATCAGTTGTTAAAAACAGAATTAACTCTTGGAATATTGGGCTGCACCATCAGACAGAATGATACAATGTGCAGAGAACTATATATCTTTACCAATTTATATTCTGTGTAGGACTTTCTTCATAAATAAACCCATCTAATCACTCAGAACCGGCCAAAGACAGAACCATCTGTTTTAATGTAGGTACTTTGAATTTACCCTTTTCACCGATACAAATCTCCAGTGTCAGCCACTGACACTATCCGCCTACAAAAAAACACAAATATATCAGAATAAAGTACAGACTGTCTCATTAAAAGCAGTGGATGCTAATTTAAAAAATAAGTTCACCGGCCAGCAGCAGACCTTTTTTCCCTCTCTTGTCTTTTGAAAAATGGACTTGCTTTGTGCCGCTTGATATCTGGGCATAAATATGCAAAGATTTGCAGTAATTTCTCAACACTATTTGGAATGATCAATGTGTGACTCAGTCCAGTGTAACTGATTTCAACAGGTGTCGCCGCATTTCATTTTTCTGGCCATGATATAATTGTAAATGAGATATGCCTAATTGTCCCCTCCAGGCCCACAGTGGAGTTGAATGTCTCTATTAATGTCCTATTGGGAAAGGAGTGTGTTTATGTATAGGGGGTGTTTCCCCCCTGTGGATTATTCACATTGCTTTCGCCGCATTTCTCCCTCCGACACACCATTGTAGTCCCTCCAGCAAAGACCATTTTATTGTTTGTGTGTGTGTGTGTATGAAGTGTTATATTGGTCATTAATATTTCCTGCTCTCTGTCTGGGTGGTTCCCTTGTGTACACAGAATGCTTTGTGTGTTTGTGTGTTTATACATGCATGGAGGGACTGTGTTTGCGGTGTGAAGCTGATGTCTTGGTTGGCTGTCACACAATTTGAGTTCCAACTTGACCTTTCGTGTCCCCATTGGATGAAGCCCTCCGGGGATTAACCAATCAGGGAGCCCCGCTGAGCAGAGATTAAATCAGCCTCCCTGAGCTGCCAAGTGATCAGAGAGGATCCATCTCACACACATACACACAGTCATTCTCTCCCTGGTTATACATATGGGCTCTTTCTTCCCATGTTCTCTCTTTCTCAGTATTTATGAAATGATAAAGTGTGTTTCCGTTCACTTGCTATTATTCACAGTTTTAATTTGTGCAATTAAAACCTGACTAGAAAACACTGAGAATTCAAATTAGGTCAGAATATCATGAAAATGTTTTTAGACTTGGCTGATGTGGAAACAGACTTAAAAGTCACTCAAGCTTCCACTCCACTTAAGAGACAAAAAACACTTGAACTGTGGAGTAATGAGGAACTCTAACTTTTCTTATAATAATATACAGTGGCACGCAAAAGCTCAAAAGGTCAAATTGTGTTTACTGCGAGTAGTTAGGTAAGTAGAAGATGAACTGATTTCCAAAAGGCATGAAGTTAAAGATTAAAGACACATTTCTTTAATATTTTAAGCAAGATTACTTTTTAATTTCAATCTTTTACAGTTTTGAAATAACAAAAAATGAAAAGGGTCTGAAGCAAAAGTTTGGACAGCCTGCATGGTCAGTGCGTAGTAGCGCCCCCTTTGGTACGTAGCTTTTTGTAGCCAACTAAGAGTCTTTCAATTCTTGTTTGGGGGATTTTTTGGGGGATCTTCTGGCTCTGTGAGATTCTTGGCCCTTCTAGCATGCACTGCTCTTTTGACGTCTATCCACAGATTTTTAATGATGTTTAGGTCGGGGGACTGCGAGGACCATGGCAAACCTTCACCTTGTGCCTCTTGAGGTAGTCCATTGTGGATTTTGAGGTGTGTTTACGATCATTGTCCTGTTGTAGAAGCCATCTTCTCTTAATCCTCAGCTTTTTTACAGATGCTGTGACGTTTGCTTCCAGAATTTGCTGGAATCCATTCTTCCCTCTACCTATGAAATATTCCCTGTGCAACTGGCTGCAACACAAGCCCAAAGCATAATCGACCCTCCCCCGTGTTTGAAAATCGGCACCCTTTTTTCTCCAAACATACCTTTGGTCATTGCATCCAAAAAGTTCTATTTGAACTTCATCAGTCCACGGGACTTGTTTCCAAAAAGCATAAGGCTTGTTTGGATGTTCCTTTGCGAACTTCAGATGCTAAATGTTGTGGTGAGGACACAGGAAAGGTTTTCGTCTGAGGACTCTTCCATGAAGATCATATTTGTCACTGCACAGTCCACTCCAGAGTCTGGTAAATCTTCCTGCAGGTCTTTTGCAGTCAAACAGGAGTTTCGATCTGCCTTACTAGAAATTTTCAAGCAGCTCTTTCAGAGAGTTTTCTTGGTCTTCCAGACCCCAACTTGACCTCCACTGTCCCTGTTAACTGCCATTTCTTAATTACATCACTAACTGAGGAAACAGCTACCTGAAAGCACTTTGCTATCCTCTTATAGTCTTCTCCTGCTTTGTGGGCATCAGTTATTTTAGTTTTTAGAACGCTAGGCAGCTATTTAGAGGAGCTCATGGCTGCTGATTGTTCAGACAAGGTTTCAGGAATTATAAAGCTTTAAAATGTACATCACCTGGCCTTTCCTTACGACGGCTGTGAACAATCCATGGTCCTAGCAAGCTAATTATGGTCTGACACCCTGGTAAAAGTTATCTGAGAGCTCAAATGTCTTGGGGTGACCTGACTTTTGCATGCCACTATAAAAAAAAAATCTAGTCTGTTGAGCTTGGAGCATAGGGCAATATCCCTTCACCTTAACCTTGGGAATTACGGCAATGGAGCAGACTAGGCACCCTCATCTGGGCAGCTGTACTCCCTCCGCCACAACTGGGAGACGATCGATGTAGTGCATTCGTAACAAAGGTCAAGTAGCCTGACCTCCAGGCCTCTTTCAGGCCTTCTGCTGACCTGATTATTACCTTAAGAATAACTATCATCCATTTCCTTTACTGACCAAGGCTAAAGGTTGTAACACAACAAAACTCCCTCACAAAATGTAAGTATACTGTAGGTCATAATAAGCTGCTTGCACAGTCGACCTATGTCGTCATTTTCTGTGAGAGTGGTCTGCCTATTAACAGTTAGTGTGTGGAAACATACTTTTTTTTCTTTTGAGTAAATTCTGGAAATTCAGTTGAAATTTCTTCTACATTTTGGTAGAAACCACAAAAATCTAGGACTAGGCATCTTAACATATTTTGAGTACTGACCAAAATATGTCTGTGGCATGGAGTATTGAAAAGTTTCAATTAATGATACTGAAATTTGGCTGCCAATTCTTGGTCACATTCTTATCTATGTATTAGATACTTCAAATACTCCCTGATCTAAATTAGGGAAACTTTATAGTCTATAATTCATATAGACACAACTCTTGTCCTTTATTTAGCATATTCTATGAAAGCGTTTTACAATTTCTGAAAATGCCTGGTGCTTTAATGCAGTGGTCTGAAGTTATCAGCTGGTTATATTCTGACAACTGAACATGTGATTTCGTGTTCTGAACTAGTACAGGATGATGTAATCAGTACAGGTTCCTGTTCCTGGAAATAACAGTAAATAACAGCAGAAATTGCAACTGTACATTCTTTGCTTTCCGTTGTTAAAAAGGTAAAACAAGATAAAATAGAGGCTCAGGCAGCCACCTCTCCTCTGGCTCATTTTGTGCTTTCCCTCTTTCTCTTCCTCTCCCGTCCTCCCAGTTCTAATCCCTGTTATCTATTTGATTGACCAAACCCTTTAATCACATAGCTATCTCGAGGATGGAAATGGCAGTGGCTAGATAATTAGCTGCTAGATAATGGATGCCTTTTTTTTTCCAACAGCCATCCTCTCCTCCCTCGTTCACTGGTCATTCCTGGAACAAGTTTATAGTTAATTGACTATTCATCACGAGCCATCTGATGCTTGCCGAGAGTTGCTTGCGCCAACATCCTCCACTTTTACCTCCCTGCATACAGACACACTGTCACACAAAAGGTGGGAACGAGCAAGCTCACAGTGAGTACTAAGCACATATGCATAAATACATGACTGTGCACACAAGTACAAACACAGATACTGACACGCATGTGCATTAGCATAAGCATTCCCCTATGGACCAGCTCATCTACATTCACATCGAAGGTAGCTACTAATTTAGTCAGTTTAGAGGTTGATTATGTGGTAAACAATGTGAAATGAATCAAAAACAAGGCGCTGCTTCATGGCATGTGTCAAGGTGTGTGACCTTTGACAAATATGCAAAGCATAGATTGAGTGACCTTTATCAAAGACACAAAGTAAACTCATATAATGTACCGCCAGAGTTATAATGTGTAGCTTTATGTACTTGCCTTTTGACACCCTACTGAATACTGGTAGAGAGACAGATCATTGCAGTAGACATCAGACAATTCATATATGAAAGTATACTACTTGGTTAGAACTTTGCGCCTGTTATATTGTTGTAACTGTTACATATTTTAATTCCTGTATTAAATGTCTATCAGTGATCTTGTTTTAATTATGCTGCCCAGCTATCAGCTACCAGCCCTTAAAGGGAGTCTGCTTTTGTGATCCTTTCCAATGTTTGTTCCATTTTTTCCCCATTAAAAGGTTCATTTGAAGTTTCTCCTTGTCCGCTTGAGGGGGTGACTTTATCTTTAGAAATTGACATGATGTGACCTGACTGTTTTTTGTAAAGCACTTTGTGGATCAAGTTTAATAGAAGTGCTGCACTGAAAGCACTTTCTACAGACAAAAAGTTGAGTCTGGTTGTTTTTTTTAAAGTTGTTGGTCATTTCGTGCAGGTTGTTGGTTTAATGTTAATTTTTTTGTTGGTTTGGCTGGATTTATGTTGGTTTTATGCTGGTATTGTTGGTTTTGTGTTGAAATGGTTGATTTTGTGCTGGTGTTGTGTTATTGAGGTTGGTTTTGGCCCATTTGTGTGTTGTTGTGGTGGTTTGGGCTTGGTTTTACCATGATATGGCTGATATTGGATGGCTGATTCTGGTTCTGATTCTGATATTGTACAAGTGTTGTGCTGTTGTGGTTGGTTTTATGTTGGTTTTAGCTTGGTTTTGTGGTGGTATGGTTGATTCTGTGCAGATGTTCTGTTGTTGTGGTTGGCTTTATGTTGGTTTTGTGGTGGTGTTGTATTGTTGTGGATGGTTTTATTTTGGTTTTGTGGTGGTATGGTTGATTTTGTGTGGAAGTTGTGTTGTTGTGGTTGGTTTTATGTTGGTTTCGTGGTGGTATGGTTGATTTTGTATGGGTGTTGTGTTGTTGTGGTTGGTTTTATGTTGATCCTGGCTTGGTTTTGCGATGGTGTGATTGACGTTGTGCAGGTGCTGTGTTATTGTGGTTGGTTTTGGCTTTGTTTTAAATTGGTATGGTTGGTTTGTGTGGTTGTTGTGTTGTTGTGGATGGTTTTATGTTGGTTCTGACTTGGTTTTGTGGTGTTGTCGTTGGTTTCATGTTGGTTTTGTTTTGGTATGGCTCATTTTGGGTTGCTTTGCTGTATAGACCAAATCACAACTTTACACTAACTTGTGGGTAGAAATCCCTGCATCATGCGTACATAAACTGAAATGGTGCTTGAGCAAATACTGCCTCAATTGGTTATTTTTTAGCCATTTAAAAAGGCTCACCTAAAAAAATCTGTATCAGTTCAAGTGTACGCTGGGTTTAGAATATTCTCACAGCTTCACCTCGAAGTCAGACAACACTTTCAAATGAGAACTGAAGCTGGTATCTCAATGTCATCAGACTACATGGACAAAAACAGTAACTTTACCTCGCAGAACACGGGAGTTGCTGGTCTAAATATAGCGTACACTTAAAATGATATTGATTTTTTAGGCAGTTAAAATACATATTGCTGCAGCCTAGTCAACAGCAGTACATCTTCTAGCTTCCATTCCAGTAGATTTGGTTTATCAAAGATGCTAGCAAACAAGTCAGTAGGCTGTGGTGCTAAAATGAGCACAGCAGAATTGTCAGATAGGTCAGACCCCCGTGTTTAACTAATGACAACAATAAGTTTACCAATTTCACATATCTCTGTGATTAAAATCGAATGCCGGTTGTCTACCCAGAAGTAATTGTTGTTGTTAGCATGACGTCTCTGTGATTCGGTCTACATAAGACCAAAACTGGTCAAAGCTTGTTTAAGATATTAACGTAACAATAAGAAATCCTTAAGTCGTTATTTCTACTGTGGTCTTCATTAAAGGGACAATGGGTAATGTGAAAGAATTAACATAGCTAAAAAACATATAAAAAGGTATTTGAATTTTAAGTGTCAGTGTTCATCAAACTTTTTCTGTCCATGGTTCAGCTGCACCCCATCATATGTAGCAGAGTTTTGGTGTACCAATGCACACTAAAAAGAAAAAACGAGTACTCAGCATTTCCCACCATCCTGGGGGAAAAAAGGTCACACATTTTGCTGCCTGGCAGTATCCGTTGGGTCCTTGCACATGCACTTATCACATTTGTGAAGTGGATGTGGAGTCTGTTTCATGGTCTTGCATTATAAACCAGTCAGAAGAAGGGAAATTAATTATTTAGGGACATACCATAAATTTAGTAAGGTAAAGCTTCCTAAAATAGGTCTGGCAATGCCACTGGGTCACAGGAAGGCGTTTCTCATCATGGGGGCCAAAGTATTGCTCAGAGTTGGAGAACCTGCAGTTTCTGCCATGAGGCGAACAGAATGACATTCACATTTACTCACAATTAAAGTCAAGATTCTGTGGAAAGCTACAGGATAAATTGCCTCCTAATCGGGCAGGTGGGCTGCAAGTACTCTGGGCGTCAGAAGGCTTTAGATCATTCCATTTATTACCAAGTTGATTTAATCAGCACTGCCCGCTGATTTGATGAATTGCTCTAATAAGCCGCTTGGTGAATTGTTAATCTTTGGGGGAAAAGACACAGCATTCGAAACGTCTTTTAATACTGCTAACACACATAAATAAGCATCATATGGAAATATAAAACAGACAAACAAGCGTGATGATTGAAGAGAGAGAAAAGGTGTGAATGTGTGAAAAAGTGAAAAAAGGAAGGGGCGAAGTGAGAAGTGGACCCCAGGGCAAAGCATAACATCTGCAGTTTCTTTTACAGATAAACTGGAAACTTGTTTAATTGGTTGGTATCATCCAAACATGCAAATAAACAATACACAGATCTGTCATTATATTTCACAGCTCTTAAAGTGTGTTCAGAGTTCACCTGTTGTTCATTATGATTCATTATGATAAAGTTTTGAAAAGTATGACTATATGTGCTACAAGAAAAATAGCATTTGAAGGAACAGTGTGTAAGATTCAGAGGATTTTGTGGCATCTAGCCATTTGGACTGCAGATTACAAAAAGCTGAACAACACATTCTCACTCCAACCTCGTCACATATCGACATTTGGTCATGGACCTTCCACGTCCACATACGACGTGCAAGGTACTCTGGGTTTGTTTGTTGTTGACGTTCTGGGACAGCGTGTCAAGTTCTGCCTGTTACATCCATTGTCTTCTTTCACAACACAACACCGCAAATTGACTTTTTTTTTCCTCCAACAACAAACACACATGGCTATGTTTAGGAAAAAAGAACAGGGTTTGGCCTTATAATCTTTTGGGCCACTAACTCCACTCTTACAGGTCAGAGTCAGTGTTTGTTGGACCCATGCACCACCACTCCCACCTGCCCCAGTTGGACTTTTGCTGCCTAACTTTTGTCTAAGTCCCGCTGTGTTTGACACCGCTGGGCATTGTTAAACTATAATGGCAACCGGCCGCGTGTCATGCTGACGTTAAAGGACACCTTTTTTTGTTGGTTTCACTACAAGTCACTGCCCAAGTGCCAGATTTTAACAACTTCGGAGTGAGACCGGGTTCAGCTGAAACTTCTCCCAATTAGGATTCCTCCAGTGTTCAGTGTACAGGAGGTTTTTACCAGGAGCTGAATTATCCACAGAGGTCTCTTCCTCTCCAAAACAAATGAACCCAGGGATTTAACCAGTAAAAGCACAAAATAAAGCAGATTCATGTTAAAAAAAAAAAAAAAAAGATTTTTCTGGCGCTCTCGTTGGGTTAGGGGCTGCTAACACTGATGACCAGTGCAAAAATGCGAACGACCCTATCTAGAGCCAGTGTTTGGTTTGTCCTTTCTGGCCTTCTGTACTGAAACTGAAACATGGCAGTGCAACATGGTGGACTCTGTGGACCAGGACCTGCTCCCTATGTAGATATAAACAGCTCATTCTAAGGTAATGAAAACACTATTCTTGTTTTCAAGTGACTGTACACTTGTAACAAAGAGCACTTCGTTACTAGTGACTGACAGTTTGCTTTGTACATATTTCACAGCTTGGTTTGGATTGATGCACTTTATATGAGCAACTTAACAGCACACTTTAAGAACAGCATGTGACACTTTAGTTAACAATGTATGCACTTGCATCAGTTATTTAATGGCTTCATTTATTGAATATTTAGCGCCAGTATTTATTGAATATTTTAAACCTTGATTGAGTGGAGTTAAAAATAGGCTCCGATAATGCGGTGCGTATGTGCACATAATTTACAAGCAACAGTTAACTTAGTGTGAGATTTGGGGGTGGTGTTGGTAACTGGTGTGCGTATATAGTAATTATTATTTTTATGTGTGTATCTAGGGGGAAAGTAGCAGTAGGTCGACAATGGTAAATATTATGTGTTAAATATATTAAATATATTATTTACATTAATTCAGGGATGACATAATAAGTTGGGGAATACCTCTTCATAGAAGGGGCCAAGGTAGCGGAGCAGTAACACAGTATAAAAGGCGCCAGTATTGCCAGTCAGATCTCCATCCCTGTACATTTACCAACCCTTTTTGCTGTTGCTGTTTTAATAAACAACTAACAACCGCCTGGAACCTCTTTGTCCTGTAATATCCAGCCGCTAAATGGTCATTCTAACAACACTAAAGGAAGCTTACTTATTATATTATGTTATATTCCATTTCTGCCGGTATATTCCCCTAAATCCTACACACTGGACTTTAAAAGCTACAGTGACGCATCTTCTCTGGAAGTCAAAAGAACAAACAGAAAACACATGATCTACACATGTGCCGTGATGTCATTAAAACTTCAGTGAGGTTGCTGTGATCAAAAACGTACCGGGACAGCAACTCGTTAACTTCACGCCGTCATCCAATTTATTATCACAGAAAACAGCAAAGGACAGTATGTCCAAGGTTTTATGCTCCAAATACTCTTTTTTCATGCCTAATTTACACATACAGATGATTAATGAAACAGTAGATGTTGTCACATGAGCTCTGGTGTGTGTGTGTGTGTGTGTGTGTGTGTGTGTGTGTGTGTGTGTGTGTGTGTGTGTGTGTGTGTGTGTGTGTGTGTGAGATTCTCTGGCACTAAAACAACCCACAGACTGTGGTGAGAAGTCATGCAGAGAGAAAGTACTGTGGGGTGGTGGAGGTCTGTCCCATCTGTCTCCCTCAAGAGCACAGCGCACATGCACACACATGCACACACACACACACGCAAGAGCACATAAATAAGTCATTTATTTGATGGGAAGCTTTGTTTTAGAGTTAGTACCTGTATCTCCATTATCCACTTCTTCTTTAAAGCCCAAATGTGTGACAGGTTGACAAAATTTGTTTTCTATTTGATCTATTTTTTAGCAAATATAATTGGAGGCGCAGCCTTTATTTACAGTAATTAATTATGCATGTGCCTTTTCTCTTTGAAACAATGAATTCTGTCCGTGTTTGCACACATGGGAACAGTTTAAATTTGCTATTTGTCCTAGTTAATCAGGCTGATGTCAGTCTTTGCGGGATTATTGTTACTTTGAACTAAACCGACGTTGTGTTTGTGTGTGTGCGGACTCCAGTGTGGTTCACTTCTGGTGTGAAAGCAAAATTTAACAACCCCAAGATGCTATGAGTTTGACTTCTGGGAGATGCAAAGTGACTGTCATCTAAAGCACATGCATCTCTCAGCTTTCTAAAAGCATGATAACACGCCCAGAATAATTTTGGACTTTTCTGCAATCATTTTTGCAGTTGTGAGAGAGAGGAAAACCTGCCCAGAGGGTTTTGATGAAAACGAGAAATCTAGGCTATGCAGTGGATGGATGATGGTATACTTAAAATCTGGAAACTGGTGATGCCAACTAGAGGCTACTAATGGCAGGAGTATCCCAGTAGGACTGTAAGCACCTGCTGTGTTTGAGAAATTTGGTGCAGCTGGTGAACTCCATAAGATATAAGTTGTGTCCTTATACTACAGTACATATAAATGATACAGTTACACATTAAAGGCCCTGACATTATGGTGTTTCTGTTTCATTTGTGCTCAATGAGGCTCAGTAGGAAAACGGTGATGTCAGGTATTCCACTATACCAGTCAGGATTTGAACTATACTCTCACGACAGTTGGTGGGCTGTTTGGTTACTGTCAATCGAGTCTGATCAAACCACATACACACTGTCCTGATGAAACAGATTAACTGAGTTTTGGAGTGTTAAAGGGACAGTTCACCCCAAAATCAAAAACAATGTATTTTTTTCCTCTTAGCTGTAGTGCTGTTTATCACTCCAGACTGTTCTGGTCTGATGGAGAAATCAGCCGTAGAGATGTCTGTCTTCTCTTCAATATAACGGAATTAAATGACACTCTGTTTGTGGTGCTAAAAGTGCCAGAAAATATATTTGAAAAACTCAACAGCAATGTCTCTTTCCAGAAACCATGACACAGTTAATCTGGATAATCCACAGACCTTGGTTTGAGCTGTTTCATGTAGGAACTATTTCTTTCCTTGAACCACACAAACCAACCGTATCACCACGCAGCACTCAGTGTGCATCTACGTATGGACAAGAAGCTCTTGCTTGTGACAGTGCAAGGTGTAAACATTAACAGTGTCCTCCTTGACTGAGCTGTAACGTTAGCTAGCTCAGTAGTGCTGGTGAGCTAGCAGGAGATGCATGCTTCTGTGCAACATATCCTGGTACAACGGTTCATATGATATCCTAAGAATTACTGGCCGGCAAATGACGTTGCGTACTTAACGTAAAGTTAAATAATTGGTGTAAAGTTACAGATGTTAGGTTTAGGTTTAGGGAAAGAAATAGGATGAGGACATACCTTAAGATGACTCAAAGCTCACACGGTTCTCAACAACAGGCTCCTAGGGAAAGTCCTGTGTTTTGTGACCCAACCACTGCCCTCATCTTCCTCCTCAATGGACCTCTCGGGACCGCTTCCTTCTATACTCTCATTACCACAGTGGTCACAAGATCGCAGCCTTCCCAAATAGGTGGTTTATACAAGATTGCATGGGATATATACAAATTTTGGTGCATTACCTTTCGTAGGAAAACATACGAACAGTGCATGAGAACAGCCTGTTCTGAGCGGTAACTTAATTGGCAGTTGTAGTTTAGTAGGAGGAAAAACAGTTCCTACATGAACATTAAACAGCTCACAACAAAGTCTTTGGATTATCTTGAGTGACCAGGTCATGATTTCTGGAAAGAGACATTTCTGTTGTGTTTTTTTACATTTCTATTTTGGGTCTTTGAGCACCACAAGCTGAGTGCCATCTAGTTCCATTATATTTGAGAGAAGGCAGACACCTCTACAATCAATATCTTCAACACTCATCAACTCACACCAAAAAAATCTAGGCTGATGAATAGCACTACAAAAATATGTATTTTTGACTTTGGGGTGAACTGTCCCTTTAAAACACTTCAAAAAGTACTAGTTTATCCACTTCCTTTGTTTTGAGTATTTTGTTAATTGCCTCTGTTTAAATGGAGATGGGACTTACTTACAGCTGCACAAAATATAAACAACTGGATGGTAGTGAAACAGCTTTAAGAAGATCTTACAAAGAAAACAAAAATAAACAAAGATGATAAATTAAATCTAACCACTGCTAAATCTTTAGAAAGAAAAAAAAACATCTTACTTCTTCTGAAATATTACATCGTTACAATAGAATTTACTGATTTCTTGTATACAAACTGCACACCATGACAATTAATAGTATACTAACATTAGTATAGCAAACACTGCATATTAATATATATGCATTATAAAATGGCAAACAAAAAGCAAGCGAGTTTGCAGCTATGATTTAATTGGGCCTCTAGCTCTGTTCATAAAAATGCTGGGAAATACACTGCAGTCTCAGCCAGTGTTTCACAATACAATTCATGTTTTTTATTTTTCATGCTCGTGATTACTGCTGCGTTTCTTTACATCTTCACGCTGTGTAATTTTATCACAGTAGAAATAAATGTGTCATGGCTTCAACTGTATTTGAAATTTACTCTGTTTTAAAACACCATGGAAAGATAACCCATGTAAACAACATGCTGTATGTATATTCCTTTAGCGACGAGATAAGAAGCCAGACAGAACTGAGCAGTTATAATGACTGTGATAACTGGGTGAATGCACACAGTGCACCAACGCATGGTGAAGATAATATGCTCCATGTAACAGATTCTGCCTTTGTTCTTCTACGGAGGGAGCGCAATTAAGAAAAAAAAATTACATTGACTATAACTGAGTCTCATTAATAATGAACACCACACTAGTTTAAACAAGGAAATGGCTTCTGATGCCATCACACAAGACGTCTTGATACTATCTTCACACAGCTGAGAGGTGAGGTTTTCTGAGGGTGGTGTTGAGCTAGGATTAGATTTGAACCTGCAGCATTTGTGCATGGGGCCCCTGCTCTACCAGCTGAGCTAGTTGGTAGCCCCAATATTAGACTGTTTGATGTTAATGGTTTTTTAAGACTTCAGTCACTCATAAATACACACCACATCAACATATTTCATAGACATACAAAATGAAATGCTACTGTTTATACATGAAAAACTATTTTAATTTAACTTAGTGGCATTGTTAAAGGGGTATTCCGGTGTGAAATGGATTTGGAATATATTGTACATGATCACGAGTTTGAATCTTGTGTTGGGTACAAACCGTGCTGATGTGATGCATTCTAAACCAGGCTGTTTTTAGCTGAACCCTCCAAAAGGCTAATGCTGCTAGCACTCAGGGTAGTCTCCAGGTGAAATAAAATAGCTGTCATTAAACCAATTACAAGGCTCAAAGTAGCCCCACACTTTGCTGGTAGTATAATGAGGGTCCTACCATTTATCGTTCACTACCAGCAAAGTGTGGGGCTACTTTGAGCCTTGTAAGTGGTTTAATGCTCTCAACGAAAACGCTGAAGGCGGGGATATTCACTGGTAGTGCTATATGTCCCTTGCTGGCGGATGTATTTTAAAGATGGCGGAATGTTATGGAACCCCACCAAACGACTTACCTGCACAATGTACAAACAAATCGGAACTTCTCCTTTTACGAGAATAAATCAGATTATTGGTGGAGGTAATAATACAACAATGATGACATATTTATGAATGCAGACATCGATTTTTGCCAATAAACAACTGAAAACACTACACAATGTCCCTTTAAATACCTTTTTTTTCTACTTAATTCAATACATACGACATGAATGGAAGCATTCAGTCACAAAAAATGCCACCTGACACCACAGGAGTGTAGAAAAGTCATACCTTTGAATGTTTTAGTGGCATTTCAGCATGCTGAACTGACAACTCTGTCAAATACACAGTGCTGGATTTCACCACATCACAGACTTTGTGGGTAATTTATTAAAGTGAAGGACACTTGCAGAGTTTAGCTGTGAGCAAAAGTATACAAATACACGTTTTTCTAGATCTGGGTACAAAAGGATCGAATGCAGGTATTGTTAGATGGAGAACTTTGAATGCTCCTTAGTACTGGGTCGTGTGTTGAATGTTACAGTGTGTAAAATCTGAAAAGACAAAGCCTGCTAAAAGCTTTGATTCTGCCCTTTATTGTATGGGAGTCCGTTGGGTGAAGGGAGGCTGCAGTTACAGGACATTTTATACATATATAAGGGGAGAGGGCATTGGTGCCATGGCGCACACTGGATGAAACCCTATGTGAGGCTTATAGCGTACTCAAAAGTCTATAAAAATATATGGTTGATGTGCTGACTGTGACATCATGACCCTGTGGAATAAACAAGCATCCTGTGAATGTAAATGTGAACGTGTGACCTTGTCCCCTAGACGTAAGGGTATGGAAACTTCCTGTTTTACGTGCATGGATGCGATGCACTGAGGTAATATGTCACAGATGTCGCTGACCTTTCTTTCCTACCCGAACATCCTCGCTCTCACATATCCACAGGCGCATGTGGAAGCATGCAATCAACACCTCTGGCATGCACATGTACAAACATCACATGTAAACTCAGTCACATGTTGGTTTCCACCCTGCCGTTTCCTTGTCTCGCCCTTTCTCTGTTCTGCACACTACAAAGCCCGATGTCCCCTGAACTCCCCATGGCCTCTGAGTGAC
The DNA here is from genome assembly GCA_019142605.1 of Cephalopholis sonnerati. Classification (NCBI taxonomy): domain Eukaryota; kingdom Metazoa; phylum Chordata; class Actinopteri; order Perciformes; family Serranidae; genus Cephalopholis; species Cephalopholis sonnerati. Next base: position 22,491,206 of record JAGQAX010000022.1, read on the forward strand.
ACTGCACACAGACAGACACACACCTTCAGGTACATGAACACACTCCCACGGTGTGAAGTGACCTGAGTCACACAGGGAAGGCAGCATCGGCATCAGAGGGTTGTGATGGGGGTTCTTGTCAGAGAGGCTGTTCTCACATCTGTCTCTGCTTTGACCTCTCCCTATGCTCTGAACTCTTCATTGGCTACGCACACACACACACAAACACACACACACACATACACTATGCAGCCAGCTGGCAACTGAACCTATTAGAAATGACTGGACATGTCAGGACCAGCTAGGCCACAGTCATGAAGAAATACGACACACTGCCACATGAACACGCACACATACATACACAATTCATCTTCTATGGACAATTTCAAGAGCAATTAGTCTGTCCATGCCACCAGGGTTAGGCAGTATATCCGAGCGTGGCTCAGAACCAGAGGCGAAATACTGCTAGCTAATGATGTGGAGCTGGGGGAAGGGTCGCCCATGACTTTGGTCAAGACTCGCTTAACATGCTTTCTCTCTTCTTTTATTCAAATGCAGGCTGAAGGTTTGTATTCACGCCTAATTGACTCAACTCTTCCCGCTGGCTGTGTCCTGTCCACTGTCATATTATGTGTAATGTACGTTACGGAAAGTCAAGCTTTTTGTTTTAACAGTGGCCTGCCACCCGCTTTCGCTCATTATACTCAGAACAAGACTGATTCTCAGAAAAGCTAATAAGACATATGTTGACATATGAGCTAATGCTCAAAAACATCTCCTATAAAGCCGTGATTAGAAGACCAAACAGGGAAATTTACCTTGAGAGAGTCCTACAGATTCCATGATAATGGCGACTGGTTTGAAGCAGCTAGTTCGGCCCCATTAACGTTAATGGCTGGTGGTCGCTGTCCACATCACTGATAACAGGATTAGACAAAGCTCAGGTACATCATTATAACAGCGGAGGCATATGACAGAAAACCTGGAAATGGGACTTAGTGAGGGGAGAAGACTGACACTACATCTGTGAGCCTTAAGAGCAAATTGGTTTGAACAAAGTTCAGGAATAAATTAAAATCTTGGGTTTAAGTCAAGATGACATGTACTGTAACTCTGTAGCAGTACATGACCATTTTACCTGCTCAGCCTTGACACCTTTATCAAGGAGCTGACCATGTATAGCAAACTGTTATACAGTTAGGGTGCTTTCACATCTGTAGTTCGGTTCATTTCACCGGAGGGAGAAAATGACACATTATTGCATTTTAGTTCTGGTTTGGCTCCCGTTCACAATGACTTCTTGCAAACAAACCAAGGGGAGTAAACATTAAAGGTGACTGACATTTAACTCGACAGGTAACTCATTGATTAAACAGTTTTGGGGTTTGTCATCCCGCATCATCAGTGCATCACCAGGACCCAATCAAATTCTGGTGACTGACAGAAGTTTATGCAGCAGCACTTTAATGCTTCTTAAGTGTTTCTATTTATGTTCTTTGGTGTCACGAAGACCTCATGGAGAAATAAGTGATTGTACGCATTATTAGGAGGCTATTATTAGACTGCAAATCAATCGCATGTTATGAATAATGCCAAACACAGAGACAGGATGAAAAGAAGGCGTCGTGTACAGTAATGATTCGGAGCTTAATACTGTGGGATCACTGTCACAGACTTTTTAATGGACTTAATAATCAGACAAAGTACACGGAGTTTGATATGATGACAGCAGTTGTGACAGCTTTTTAATCAGGGAAAATACCCTCAGTGACGTGCACATGTGTTACCATGGCTACACATATGCATTAGCATATGGGATATACATGGCTTTTAACAGGATCAATTATAAAATTGCAGGCAGCTTTCACAATCAGCAGATGGGTTTATTATTGGTTTAGCTGTCGAAATCACGCTCAAATCGAACATCTGCTATTATAAAATCCTGTGGTTGGTTTGTTTTCTTTCACACCACAAATGAGGCACAGCAGAATCCTTTGGAAGCGGAGCAAGACCCATGTTTTTGAGCGATTTCGGTTCGGATTGTTTTAACCGAACCAAACAGGTTAGGTGTGAAAGCACCCTCAGGCTCAGGCCCACCCTACATCCAGGACGTGGTCAAACCGTACAACCAGCCAGTCAAATATGTGCTGATACTGTCAATCAGCTACTCCCTCACTGCGCAGGAGACATGGCTACTCTACAGAGTTACAACTGCTTGTTGTTCTGGCTCCACGATGGTGAAGCAAACTCCTGATCGGCATAAGGACAGCAGAAACTCTACACATCTTCCTGACACCTCATCTGTTCAGACTGCACCTTGGCCCATTATAATAAATAAAAAAACTCTTGAAGAACTTGACGTAGACCAGCAGATTTAAAGAAGTCGATGAACTTCTGCTGAAATTAGATTCAGCAGACAAGGCTCTGTTTTTATAGGTATACTCTGCAGGAATTGTCGATTACAACATTCAAACTTGCCCCCTCCTCCCTACACTACTTCTACATACACTGCAAGCCACTATATTGTAGTGATGTTACATTTGTTGTCATAGAAAAGTTGATGATCTAGCAAGTTAACTTTGCTCATTGTTGGCACCTACATGTCCAACAGACAACAGGCCCTATCATTCTTCATTCCTATCCTCCTCTTCAGAGCTCACCAGCAAAAGTGAAAGTCAGCCTCGGAATCACTCATTTTGTAACAAGTTTTGCCACTTGGAGTTTCCCTTCACTATATTTGTGGTTTTTGCCACTGTGTCTGTGATTCTTGCAGCTTCTGCTTGGATGTGTGCTGCACCTGGTCTGGCACCTGGTCGCTAACTTTTTAAAAAGCCTCAAATTAACTTGAGCATTGAATGTGTGTGTGCAGGGCTACACACACCTAAACGTCCCAAATACAACAAAATAAATACAACGCCACACACATTACTAGCGTATCACAAGGACTGCTGTGGCTCAGATATAGAGCGGGTCGTCTACTAATCAGAAGATCGGCAATTCGATCCCTGGCTCCTCCAGTTCACATGTTGAGGTATCCTTGGATAAGATACTGAACACCTATTCCTTTCCGATGGCTGTTCCATCAGTGTGTGAGAGCATGTACATGGTCACTGAGTAGCAGGTGGCGCCATGTTTGGTAGGGTCGGCCATATGTGTGTGAGTATGTGTGTGAGTAGCTGCATGCAACATGTAGTGTAAACACTTTGAGTGGTCGGAAGACTACAGGTGCTTTCAGACCTAGAGTTGTCTTGCTTTGGTCTGAATCAGGGACTAGTTTTATTACAAAGTTGCATAATTGCCTAGAGTTGGTTCGTGTTCTCACGGCAGCATTTACAAGCAGACCAGATAAAATGCCTTGCTTAAGAAAGCTGCTCTTGATTAGTCAGAATTTCCACGCGGGAAAAATCCAGGAAGTAAACAAAACGTTGAAGAAGAGTACACTTGCAAGATAAATGTGACACTTTCTACTGTCACAATGGAGGGACAACTACGCAGGTTGATTTTAGCGCTGGTCATCGTGGACTATATTGCTGTCATTGTTCATTTGAGTCAAACCATACAGTTTGAAAACGAGGTGTGGCTCCAACTAGAAAACAATGTTTTGATGCACTGGATGTGCTGAATGTGCATATTAAGGCAGTACAGGAGGAGGCGCACATTAATAATCCTCCAGGACTGTAACATGCTCATGTTTAACCCAAACAATGTGTCATGTGACTGGAGTTGGTTCGGATCAAGGTCAGAACAAACCGCTCCAGAGTTCGGTTGTAACCGGACCGAGACCACCTCTACAAGAAAGTCTTAGTCCGGCTGTGTTGGGTAAACAGCTGAGTGCGATCACTGTGTTCATACTTGCCCAAACGAACTGCACTTAGGGGGTAAACAAACTTGAGTTCGACTGAACTTAACCAAACAGGGCAGGTGTGAAAGCACCCTAGAAAGGCACTCTACAAGTGCAGTTCATTACGATTTACCATAAGTGATGATTGAGAGGAGTAACCTCTGTGTGAGTCTAGCAAACCTTTAAATGGGCTCTCAAAGACGCTGAGTATCGATAAGGATTCTGCTCGGGGAACATTAATAAACACATATTAACTTTAATTAAATCAACAAACCAAATTATTAAAGCATATGCTGGAGGTTGGGGTAATGGAGGAACCTGCAGAAGCAAACAGCTTTTTCGTTAACTTCTCATTAGAACAATGAGTGTCAGGTTATAATGACCTCACTGTATGCATGTATGTGATTGGATGTTACTAACCAGCTGGTAGCCAAACAGCTGTGAAAAAGTCAGTGGTTGTAGTGCATAAATAAGACGGCTAATGCCATTCAGCTAATACAGGCAGGACTTCAGCATTCTCCCTGAACAAACATGCTTGTGTTCATTAAGTCTAAAGAAGGCAGAGTGTATGGGCTTGGGAGGAGGAGGAGCTTGGCAGGGCTACAGCCCCCCCAGCAACCCCTCTTCCCTCCCCAGTGTACACTAGATAGTAAAAAAAGATATATTTTGAAAATAATTTATAGTCTTTAATAAATAATCTAATAAGCATCTAAATTATCTAAAATATTAAACAAAACATCAATTATGAATCTAATGAGGTTATAAATATAATTATGTTCTAATATGATTGATGCTTCACAGGAGACCGGGCATGAAGGGATTCACATGAGGGGCCTTAAGCTCAATACTTACAATTACTTTAGTTTTATACACTGTCCTGTTTATTTGCAGTCTAGCAAACGCAACCATTGCTTCTTTGGCACCACCTGAGAAATCCCACCAAGCTAAAAAACGTTTTATTAAAAATTTACATACTAATTGAAGCGGCATAAAAGGGTTGACAGACACCTCAGCCCTTAGTGGGGGTTTGCAGATTAAGACCTCAGGAAGCGAGCCGTGGAAAGTCTGCTCTCCTTCTCCCCGATGTGCACGCCGCATCCTTCAAGATGAACGGCGAGGATGGTTACCACTTGTTGTGTCACACGACTCGCATACCAGCTTACACATGACAAAAACCTTGGCACATACAGGGCAACATGGCCGTTGTCTGAAAAACGAGGCGGCGAGGACAGAAGATGAAGAGCTTGGAGGGGGAAGAGAGAAAAAAAAAAAAAAAAGGCACGCCGCTCAACACGTGGCGAGCTGAAAAATGAACAAGTGAGTGGCACAACAGCGTGAACCCAGAGGAAGTTATGAGAGCGGCAGGCAGATCAGTGGCTTTCCCCCCGTGGCAGATTACACAGAATACACACAATGAGAGACAGGAATATGGCAGCAGCTCACTTTTTCTCCCCTAATTATCAGACGCCATATTGGCTCTCTTCAGGAAGAGAGGAGGTAATTTTGTTTCTGAGTCCTTTTGGGAAATTAATTCATTTTACTAAAGTGACTTGGTAATTACAGTGACATCAAGGTTAATTGCCAAATCTGTATTGCTTTGGTGCCGTCAACGTCTAAGAAATCTGTTCTCTAAACACTCACCAGTAGACAACAGACCACACAAGCATGCAGACACACGCGCACACATGGCCCATTTGGGGTGTGTGTGGTTTTTGTCTGAACAAAAGCACTCGTGCACGAGCAAACGAGCCGGGACACACACAAAAATACCACATTATGAAGGCTTTAAAGATGCTAGTCCTTCATGACTGAAAGAAAAACGGTAAACAAAGCAAAAAGGTCAAAAAGCTGAATAATACCACAGAGGAAGAGAGCTATAAAAAAAATACCCATTTTTAGACTTAAATATACAAGTGATGTGCCACCTGATTAAAAAAAAACATTCATTCTATTAATGAAGTCTTTTATCAGCTGATGACAATCCGCTCTTTCTCTGATGATGAGCTTTGTCCGCAGCTTACTGTTTGCTGAGGCTGGCCATAAATTCCCACAGAAAAGTTTATTAACAAAAACAAGGCAAAGTCATCAGGGTGAAACCTTGGTAATCATTATTACGAAATAGAACTCATTTGTTCTCCGGGGACCAAATCAACAATAAAACACATCGTCCTCATTAACGGATCAGAATAAGGTGCCAACTGCGGCTTGTTATGAAATATGTTTATTGAAAGTTTGTGTGGAAAGCCCAAGTACAGCATGCTCCACAAATATAACTGCTGATTTGCAATCTTCCTTCTTACCCTTTTATCCTTGAATAATTTGAATTAAATTATTTTTGCCTAATGTTGGTGCCCCTGTGCTGCTGCACCCTCATCAACGTACACTTTGATGTCTTCTTTAATGTGTGTGGGGTTTTTGGTTTGTTACTGTTTCTCGCCGAGCTGGTCCGACAGATTCCTCTAGACAATACTGCCGGTTCTGACAACAGTGCATAAATAAGAGCTGTAACAAAAGTAAAAACACGACTTTATCCACGAGTCCATTTCTTCCTCTTGTGCACCAGTAATGCTGCAACATGACTGGCACTCCCATTACTTTCATGTCTGGCAAGACATCTGTGTATTAAGAAATGCCAAAAGCATCAAATACAATTAAAGGTAATTTAACAATTCCTGACAACTCCACAAACAATGTGTCCTGCCCATGACACGCTTTTTAGAGTTTCTATGGACTCTTCAAAGAGCATAGCACTAGCAGAGCACACGCAGGGTGCCAAGAAATAACTGAAAAATGTGCTGAATTTAATGGAGGCCCAGTGCATCCAAATATTAGATCCCACGGCCAACATCGGTCCCATGTTACCGTGGCTCGTGTTTGTGCATATGCCTTTTCCATCCTGACAACAGGTGCTGCATCAGCCAGACAGGATGTTCCTGGATGTTGAGGGAATCCCTTAGGTCTCAGTCTCCCGCTGCCTGGCGCAGCTGCCAACAAGCAGACGTACAAAAGAATATATTGACCAGACAATGACACACAAGATTCCACTGTGTCTATTTGCAAAAAAAAATAAAAAAAAGTAAGCAGTGCTGTGAAATATAGAAGAAACCAGAAAATGGGAAGCTCTAACATTCATTTGACTACGTCTGTTTGCGTATATGAAAAAAGCTTTAAGGCTTTGTGTATAACCCTGAGGATTTTAACAGCAAATGCATTTAAAATAAAGAAAAAGCACTGCTATATTCAAACTCACAACTTTGCAAATTCTACAGGAACAATAATCCACCTAGAATATGTTTAGCAGCCCTACAGAAATTCACTCCCAAGACCTATTGAAGCCTCACACCTCCACTATTTTCTTGCAACCCAACTTCAGTAATATTCAAGTGGTTCCTTCCAACCGGGCCCTCCCAATGATAAACCATTTTTAAATACCTATGTTTGTCTACATTTTTTGGCAAATCAGCACAGTTAAAACTAAAACTAAAACGATTCACTGATCAACAATCTAATATCATCGATGCAAAGTGAAAACATATCGTCATCTATTGGATATGCTTTTATTTTGAAGACAGCAAGCACCTGAGAGAAAGACAATGAGGATAACATTCTTTACTATGGAATAAAGCAGCAGTGTGGAAATATTTTTGATTTTCAAACAAAATACGGGTCAACAGACAAAGCACATGTCGTATGTAAACAATGCCGTTAAGAGAATAAACACAAGGTACCTGCCTGGACGCACATCTCACCCCATTAACTTCTCACTACAATAACATTAGCTGATCTGATTCAACAATGTTTGGCTGAAAAATGCGCATGCAGGCTGGAGCTGTTCTGTCGGGAGATGCAGTGACTTAAACCAACAGTGAGTAAGAAAAATAATATAGGCCGTAGAAACACTATGATTAAATGTTATTTAAAAAACAGAGTAGGATCAGGCCTGAACATATTGGAAGAATAAGTTAGACCATGGCCTTGCCCGAACATATTGGAAGGACAAGTTGGACCATGACTTTGCATGCCCAACTTGTCCAGGGTATTACACCATTATGTAGAGAGTCAATGTCCAAACATGACTGGACAATACACCATTAAGTTCTGGGTTAAGAAGGAAGGCTTAAGGAAAAGAGGTGGAGACTCATTAGAATCTCCACAAGCATACGGGTAAGTCTTCAGTCTGGTTCTGGAGCCTGACTCATGAGTTGTATGTGTTGTTGCTTGTGAACACATTAAACTCAACTGCACCTGATTCTAAGTGTTTCCAGTGACTTCTTGAGTACTATCCTCGTGACTCCAAGATACATTTAAGAGGAGAAAACGAGTATTGAACAAAGTGTCGGGGGTGAGGTACAGAGTCATCTGGCCCTGTTCTGGACATCGATTACTCGACGCATGCTTTAGCTAATAATGGGTCACTAGCAAAATACAATTGTTTTGTCTCTGAACCTAGGCAGTTATTACTGAGCTAAATTTGATACTTTTGATAAATGATCTTGTTGTTTTATGGCTATTGGCAGAAATTTGCTTTTCGGGCTTTAAATCAGATAACCCTGAAGTTTTATGAAACAGATGATGGTTTGGATTCATTGGCAGAAAGTCCTGATGGTTAACTAATCCCGTGTGCTGTTTTATGTGTCGGTTTAAAGTAAAATTCACCACACATAAGCTGTTACAACTACTGACATTATTCAAGTGTTGTTTTTATCTTTTAGGGCCAAAAGTAAAAAAGAAAGGGGTGGCAGCTTCTTCGGTAACAGACTTTGTTATATGGACATTCAATATCGATCTCATGTCCCTGAATTGTATCAAATCAGAATCATATCATGGCAGTCTTTGTAATATTGGCAAATATCATATCATCGTCCAAAGAATTAATATAGTATCGTGTAGTGATGAAACGGGTGATTTACACCCCTTGTTACAACTACGCCGAATCAGCTAGTAGCAGTTTCCGTCTTTAATGTACCCATTGATGTGCAGAAGACTATTCATTGATTATACTGATACTAAAGAGAACTTAGAAATGTGACGCTTCTTAGGCAAGTTCTGCCATTATAAGAAGTGTTATTTTTCTAGGATTTTTTAGCAGACTTATGGAGGTTTAGTCATGATACACTTAAGAGATAAAGGTATTCTCAGAAAATGAAGGATCCCTACAATATCTAGTCAATGATCGGCCATTGGTCAATATCGGGCTGTCTGTGAGCTTCCGTTGCCCAAGCTTTTAAAGGTGTGTCCCGCATCACTGACACCAGTCAGCCCCTGTAGGCTATTTTTGGCCAATTAAGCACAATGAATCAGCGTCTGAGCTGGCACAGCCTGTCTTTGAGTAAAATCGTTATATTGGCAAAGAACTAGGGTCTAAAGGGCATGATATCAAAACAAACTTGTTATATTAGGTAAGATGATTTTTTTAGCCATTGAGCTCTTTGGCAGAAACAGTTAGTAACCGTTTTTTATTATTTGCTAGCACATGGTAAATATCCTTTGTTCTTTCAGCATCAGGTTGTGTTGTTAATGTGCTAACTGGCTAACCAATATCTTGAATCCGTCCTGTCGATGTTTCGGTTTCCCTTTTTGAATGACAAATACGGACTACCAATGCCTGTTGGTATGGTGAGTCATTTCCTCTCACACAGGTGCAGAATGTACATGTTAGTTGGTTGTTGGCTTTAGTATTTGTGGTGTGTTCAAGTTTCAAGAACCTTTTGGCCAAGACACAGGCAATGTAACAGTTAGCATTCGTCGCCGCTAGTTCTGACGGTTTTGTGTTTCTGGGCCTTAAGTCACACTGAATCTAAAAATACGTGTATCACACATCATGTATATAATGTCTGTGTTCAAATTTGAATAAGTCATAACTCTGGGAATAAAAGAAGGCTATTTTAGACTCAAATTGCAGAAATTAGGCTCCAGGGATTTCTAAATACCTTAATTAAAATAACAAACTTCCTGTTTTTGACTCAGCAACAACAAAAAAAATTCTCTGTCCCACTTGGATAGAAAAAGTGTACCACATCTCAAACACATTTTTGGGAGTAACACCCTGGCTTTTTTCCCATACCTGGTCAGGAGTACAGCACTGGGAATTGGAATCATTTTCCTGAATATTTCAAAAAACAACTCAAAATGTGTTCTGTGTATTGTATTCTGTATTTTTTTGTACATATTTGCATGTGTACATTTCCCATCTTTAATGTTGTCATCACATTTTCATTTTTCCCAGTAGTCTTTTGGCACAACTAAGAGACACGCCACATTGTATTTAACTACTCATTACACTTAGCAGTATACCAGTTTCAAGGTACACCATGGTATGGAAGATTGATGGTTATCCTACTGTGTATATTTATCTTTAGTGATTTTCAAGAGGGAGACTTCCATTAAAAATGGTTTCAAGTTACAATTCTAGTAATACAGCACTTGTTCAATAAAAAACAACAACAAATAAAACTACCCATAAGACCTTGATACCATGGCACAGCATATTTTTGAGACAGTTATTGTATTTTAAAAATGTTATACTGTCGCAACCCTACTACATGTGCAAATATAGCTTTGAAATCCTTTTATTAAAGGACCTTATTATACAACACAATATTAACACTGACAATGCAGCATGATGATACAGTGCAATATTGCAAATTAGTCCAGATATAGTCCCACGCAACCCAGCGGGTGAAGGCAGATGGCTGGCCATCTAAAGCCTGGTTCAAGGCCTGGTTTAAGTTTCTGCCTGTTAAAGGAACTTTTTTCCTGGCTGCTGTAGCAAAGTGCTTGCTCATGGGGGAATTGTAAGGTCTCTGTAAATTAAAGAGTATGGTCTAGACAAGGGGTCTTCAATATTTTTCAGGCCAAGGACCCCTTAGCTGAAAGAAAGACGGAACAGGGACCCCCTAGCACATATATTGTATCATGTGGCGCAGCCTAAAGTTGCATGTATTAACATACCTTGTTCTGGTGCAAACAAAACTAGCCTTTTAAAATAGTCATTTTTAGTAGTTTTAATAGATTTATACATCATGTTTGTATCTGAGGTGAACAGTATTTAAGAGTCTCTTAAGTCCAAAACACAACAGCTGCGAATGTCATGCGTCAAAAAATACACCCCCTTTAAACCCTGCAGTAACTCTGAGGACCCCCTTGAGGTCATGGACCCCCTGTTAAAGACCAAGGATCTAAATCTTTTCTATATGAGATGTGTAATGAGATAACTTGTGATTAAAATTGACTTGACTTGAAATTTAGGGCGTCAAGTTAATCAAAGGTGCTGTAATTTATTGAGCTTTGGTGTATTTTTTGGTGTTCATTTTTCTGTGCATATTCATAAAATGGAAACATGGACGCTATTATTTAGGCTGTAGAGATGATGTAACATTATTGAGTTCATCATTTTGTTTGTTTACAGATCCATAATGCATCCAGTTATCATGCAGATTCATTATCAGCCTAAATAAATAATTATTTGCGTGTAGAGTGCTTAACCCGGGAGTTCACAGCGCTTGTGCAGCTCTAAACCAATCAGAGAACGGCTCAAGGCCAGTTGATCCTTGATCAATGGTGGGTCTTGATTTGCTCATTAGGCCCAGATGTGAAGTCTAATTAGGCTCACCAGTCTCAATTGGTGCTGTATCAAAACACACACACACACATATACACCAAGCTCACGCAGCCCCCCATCCCAGACAACCTGAGCTTCCTGAGTGATCAATGTCTCTGTCATCCAGGGCTGTGTCCGGGGCGCCAGGCAGGGCCGGTGAGCCTCTGCGGCCAGGCTCGGGGCTGACATTAGCGGACACAGGGTGAGTGATGTCAGCCTGCTACTCCCGGGGGGCGGCGGAGGCAGGGGATCTGGCTCGGCCCAAAGCAGTGGGCTCGGAGAAAGGTCACTGCTCAGCCTGGTGTGATTAATAAGACAAGAAGCTGAGTGTCCCCAATGCCATTATCAATATCCGTGGCCACCAGCCGCCCTAACTGCATATGCAGTAGGAGCCACACACACGCAGGCAGAAAGGAGGCTAAATACAAACACGGATGCGATGATTTCAGATACACGCACAAGCGTAGTTAAGCCTTATTGGCGTGCGTCGGTTTGGTCACATTTGCTCGTTAATGTGAGAGGTCAGCTATCAATTAGATCATATTTATTCACAACAACCGCTCTGACTCAACCTGATTCTGGTAATGACTCACAGCGAACAAATCCGAGAGGTGAAAGTCTGGGACTAAAATGTCAGCACAGCCTCGGCGACAAACATGACATTTAAACAGACATCTGTTTCGCTGTTCTGTTTCCCCACCAACCAAAAATATTTATCCGAACCACAGTTATCCCATGTAAATCAGGGGAAGGGGAAAAAAAAAATTCCCACTTGTATCAGAAAAGACTGCAAGCCATTAAAATAGTTCTGAATCCTTATTTCCGTGCACTGTACTGCGTCTCCCCGAGCTCGGGCAAAGTCGAAACTAAACTGATTTGGACATCAAAACGTGAAAGAAATCTAGAGTTTACAAAGACAACAGAAAGTCTCCTCTGCAGCTCGAGCTTTTTATTTCACTCCGATCCATCCTTCTCTGCTCTCCATCCTCCTATATTAGCTTTTAGTTAAACCCATCAGCACCAACAAGCAAATCTTGCTTCCTTAAATCAATTAGCCTCTGCATGTTGAGTGTAACTAATAGCCCTGCTGAATCCTAGATTAAATATGCTAGATACAAGCCGAGTATGAAGCGGGATAGTTAAGATAATTAAGAGTGATAAATCCTTGAGAGGGGGAGAAAGGAGGAGAGGGGGGGGTTGAAAGAGCCAAGTGTGAGCGAGGAGACAGCTTGAGAAAGAAACGGGATGTCAAGATGGGACGGTTTAATGGGCTGAGAGGCCAAAAGAGCAAAAAAAAAAAAAGGAAGAGTAAACTAAAACTGATGTGTGAATGTGAGCTGGAGAGCCAGTGATGGAGCTGGAGTTGTTTTCAGCCTCGCCTCGAGCGGCCCAGATGGCAAGGGCTCGTCTTCGTCTAGCCCTCGGTGCATTTGGCAGCAGCTACTCTTCACTGCTGGCTACTGTACATCCCTCTCTGTCTCTTCCCGTCTCTTGTCGGAAAAGCCACATAAGCACGGGCCGTGAAAGATTACCCCACATTTTCACACTCCGCAAAGTCTTCCGCATTTAGCACTCCGACCTCTGTCTTGCATTTCTTTCGCATCCAGATGTAACGGTGCTGCGTTGTGTGCTTTGCGCTCCACTGTAATGCAAATTAACCTCAATATTTATAGATACTGTATGTGCATTCACTTGAAGTTGCAGAGAGCATTTTTCAAACCACACAGCTGAAGCCTTGTGACAACAATATGCTGAATGCTTAACACACTCATGGAAGTGTTGTCATCTTCAATTTTTAAAGACAGTGAAATAAAATATACATTTCCAGGCTCCATCTCTGTCCTTGTGTTAAATGTTCAATCTCTCATGATATACTAGAGGAGAAAAAAAAAACCCTGCAGTGTTTATATATCAAAATCTCAACTTGATTCAAATGATCAAATATTTTTAATGACTCATCCTGCACTCGGAGGTGTACACAGCACTTTACGGGTTTGTAAATTCACATTAATTTGCTAATATATTCCTATGATGGTTTTTGGAAAGAAGCATGTAATTTGGCACTAATTACAGGTAAAATAGCGACAGTGTTCAACTGGTACCCCTCCAATCAATTAATTCCAATTAAATGCTAGCCAAGCAAGAGTCTTTGAGTGAGCAGGTCAGCTGAACGAGCTGAAAAAGTGCAACTTGTCTGGAAGCAACACACAATTCAACATTTATAAAGCATTAATATCCAATAACAAATCAATACTGAATGTTTACTTGGGTTTAAATGGAGCATTTTCTTCAAAGAAGCTCCTCTGAATATTAACAACTGCTTATAAACCTAAAAAAGTATTGAACCTTTGTTAACACCTTCCCTGTAATTAGTCATTTGCAGTGAACTTTCTAGGACATTATTGGGAAATCATCTGGAAAATTGAAATAATATAAAATAACATGTCTCTGTTTATCCAATGAAATGTGATTCAACCAGCGTAGCCCCGCCATGTAAACTGCAATTGACCGTTAGCTTGTGAATTGTAGCAGCTAGCAGACTTAGTTCCTCTACAACTGTACAAAAGGTGAAAGCTAACTCCAGTTAGCTTTAGCAGCTCAGACACTCCTCCATGCTATCAGAGGTCAGAGGGAACCACCTAACCCTCCCATCCTGTAACACTGCACTTAACTAGCATTGTTAGCCTGTGTTCCCCTCGTAGAGTGTGGGATGGAGGGGTGTGTTTGGATATTAGTTGGTAAAACCTTAATTACATTCAAAATATGTGTTTTAGTGTTCATTTTTTCATTTCTTTCTTTGTCCTAGACGTAACAATGTAGGAGCTGAGGAATGAGGAAGTTGTAGGTAGCAGCAAATAGTCCTCAATAGCTTTAATGGGTGGTAGCTAGCTTCAGATCACTGTGGTTCTCTAGCAAGTTAGCTAAATTAAGTCATGTTGTGCAATACAGTCAAATGCTTGTTTAATCTAACATAAGTTAGATGCTCTCAAGAGAGATCGTAGGTATCTTAAGACAACAAAAACTAACACTAGGCCCCACTTTTTTGTCCTCTTAAGTTGAACTGAGGGCTGACTGGGCGCTACAGTGACTTACTGATATTAAAAGACAGGACAAGCTGGGCCAAGCTGGTTAACATGCTAATTTTAGGAGATATGCCTGCAACACAAAGCACAGACGTCTTCAAAAGAACATCAAAACTGCTACTTCTCCACATTCTGTTGATAATGTTCATATAATGTTTTTTTAAACTAAAATTATTGCCATCTTTTACACAGTGCACCTTTAAATCCCTTTGGATTACAACCTGTCTGCGTATTGTTTTTCATTTATAAATATGTCTCATTACAGAAGCTGTAGAGGTGCTAACTGCCATTACATTGGGACTTTAATGGTTTCAGTTAAAAGTATGCTGCTACTTTACTGAGCAATTAATGTGCATTTTCAAACTTCCATATCAGTATATGTAATCATCATTCATCTGAAATGATAATCTGTGTTAATTATTATTCATCTTATTATTTAATTGTCTTAATAGTAAAGAGAGCCAGAAACAGATTGTATTACAGCTTCACGCACAGTTGGATTCATACAGCAGAACCTTATGAGGGCTGTCTTTTCCAGCAAGCTAATAAAAGCCTCAGGAGCTCTCCATCACTGTGAGAGATGCCTTATATTTTCCTCTGTCATCCCCGACAGAAGGAGGCCTCTGATTTAGAGCGAGCCGCACAACAATGACTTTTATTAGGGAGGTAAATATTAGTGTTGGGAGAGTGAGATTCACAGCTGGGGCTGAGATGTGCTGCGTTCACTGTGTGGAGACAGTACCGAGATCGTCTGAGGGATGTTGAATTTCAGTCTTTTGTCACTTCCCCGAGTCCAATCAATTGTTCTCATCAATAGCTTTGTTCCATTGGACTGTGTCCTCATTTTAATGAGATAACAGGAAATAAAGGCACTGTCTGACTTTTAGAACTTTCACAACTTTGTAAGTGAAGTCTTTAAAGAAACACCCACACAGAACCCGTGAGACTAATCTGTGGAAATGTTAAGCAATGCATATCGTTACTGCGCAGACGTGGACACACACACATGTTGATTGCTCATTATTCCCACCATGGCATTACAATAGAGCGACAGTGTACATGTATGCAAGCTCACTTAACATTTCACATGGGGTTTGTACAATATGCTGGATCCACTCGACACAGCTCAGCAGTGCTTTTGAAGCAGCGCAGCAGGATATGAGAGTGACTCCATGGCTAAGCGCCGCATCATATTTTATGAGACATCTCCTCTACTCCCATGGGTTTCCCTGGCTCAAGCCGTAGCCATCAGTTGTCAGCCAGGGAGCCTGACAGCCAGACCACAAGACAAGTAAAGCTAGGAAGTGCTACAGTAAACTGGGAATGATGAAAATAGCTTGAGGCCTTTTCAAGTGTGATCCAACATGACATGTAAGCAAGATGCTTTACTTCTTTGCAGCAAACTGAACAGTGGAAAATGATTAACATTAATATCTACTATCTAACCCATATTCATCACACCTTGTCTCCAGCTGCCACCCACCATCTACGCCTCAATGACTCTGCGTCGTGAAGGTGAGGGGTTTTCCAAATGACATCCTCAGGAGTGCCCTCCCACTCATTCTCCTGTCCCTCCTTCACAGCCACACCAAATAAAGCACCATTTCCCTTTGTAATGGCTGCCGTGACGGCTCTGAGATTAGCCTAGATAAATATAAAGACTGTCGGTTTTACTACATGGCTCATTGGCGTGGCAGATGACAGTTATTACATGCTGCGGGTTAAGAGGAGAAATCCGTAGAAGAGAGCGGGGAGAAATGGCAAAGGCAGATGGATGATAATGGCAGAGCAGATGTTTTTCTTTTCTTTTTTTTAAGGATGAATAATAAACATTTGCTTAATGATTTTCTGAGCAGATTTTTGAGTAAAAGAGCACCAGCGATTCCCACAGAAAACTATGATAAGAAGGAAGGTGAGGGAACTGACAATTTCTGTCATCTCCCTTGTTAAGGAATTAAAATATTTCTGGAATTCTCTTTGCATGATATAAACCTGCAAACATACTTTGAGTAAGAGACGGAGCAATGCCTCTGTGTATAGAAATGAAACAGAACTGCTGTGACATCTACATATGAGAATTTCTGTTTGAAATGCATGCTTTGCTTTTACCTACTGTGGAGTGGGGAAGACACAAACATACAGCCTGAGGGTGTTTGTAAAATAACTCTGATTGGGTGAATCACTGGATATATTTCAGTCAAGCAGGGTTAAGAGAGTGTAAAGCTAGACTGTGGGCTGAGAGGGGGGGATGCAGACTGGCTCCAGGGGTTGCTGTTGGGTACTGCGGCTGTCTAGGTTGTGTCATGACCCATCCGGCAGTCAGTCACTCAAAATATGCTCACCACAATGTGAGTGTCTTTATGTCTGACATGTCTAACAGCTGGAGTTTGATATGCAGCCGTTGTCGGGCGTATTGGAATACAATGAGGAACATGTAATAAAAGCACACAGCTTAAATTGTACAGACACGTTCCCTGAGTTTCTTCTCTTTTAGACAAGTTGGCAAGAAGCAACTATAACCTTGGCATTCGTGGATTCGATAATTATCTCCCAATTGGCTGCAGCTGCGGAGCTCCAATCGGGCTGCAGGGGTGTCAGGTGCGTTGCTGCTCTGACTACAGTATTTGCTGAATTTTAAAAAAAAAAGTGAAAGACATGATACAGTCAAAAAAGCATTTTGTCTCTCGTCTTGCATTTATCTTTTCTTTCATCATAAAAAAAATACATTTCAGCCCCTCTTTCTGCCACCTGGACATTTTTTTAACTACATGGACTACACTTAAATTACATGAGTTCCTATTTAAATGAGTAATTTGGAAGTTTGCAATACCTATTTGCTTTCTTGTCAAAAGTTTGCAAAAAAAAAAAATGCTAAAAACCCTGTGTTTGTATATAAACTTGGAGCTAGCACCTGCTTAGCTTAGTTTAGCATAAAGATTAACAGCAGTGAGAAAAAGCCATCTGAACTCTGTCCAAAGATAAAAGCAAAGTAAGTGTCAATTGTTTCAGCTTCAGAAGTAGTGGTAGGCTAACATTTTACCTTTGAACAGAGCCAGGCTAACTGTTTTTCTCTGTTTCCAGTCTTTATGCTAGTCTAAGCTAACCATCTCCGACTGTAAATTAGCTTCATATTTAGCATATAACCAGCAGCAAATTAGCTCAGTTTAGCATAAAGATTAAAAGCATGTAGAAAAGGCAAGCCGGGCTCCATCTAAAGATAAAAAAGAAAGACAAACTGTGAGCTAGTGAGCTTTGGAAATGGGAGATGGTTAATTTTTTTACCTTTCGACAGAACCAGGCAAAATGTTTCCTCATTTCGTCCAGTCTTTGACTTTAAGCTAGCTTCATATTTAGCATACAGTCAGCAGCAAATTAGCTTAATTTAGCATAAAAAAATTACAACTAGCTTAGCTTTGTCCAAAGATAAAAAATAAAAAACAAAAAACAAAAAGATAATTAGTGAAGTCTTTCTGCTAGTCTAAGCTAACATTCTCTGACTGTAAATTAGCTTCCTCTTTAGCATATAGCCAACACCAAATTAGCTCAATTTAGCATAAACAATTAAAAGCAGGGAGAAACGGCTAGTTCAGCTCTGTCTAAAGACAAAAAAGAAAGAGCTAAATTGTGAACTAGTGAGCTTCGGATGTGGCAGTCGGCTAACTTTTTCATCTTTGCAAAGGTATGCTAGCATAGTCTTTATACTAGTCTAACTAATCCATCTTAGCTTCATGTTTAGCATAATGACAACAGTGAATTAGCTTAGTTTAGCGTAAAAATTTAAAGCAGGGAGAAACAGCTAGTTTAGCTTTGTCCAAAGATTAAAGAATAAACAAAACAAAAAAATGTTACTCAGTGAGCATGAAAAGTAGAGGTAGGCTAACTTTTTTACCTTTGAATAGAAGTAGGCTAGCCGTTTTCCTCTGTTTTAAGTCTTTATGCTAGTCTAAGGTAACCATCGCCAACTGTAAATTAGCTTCATATTTAGCATATAGCCAGCACCAAATTAGCTCAATTTAGCATAAAAGATTAAAAGCAGGGAGAAACAGCTAGCTTAGCTTTGTCCAAAGATAAAAAATAAAGACATAAAGTGTTAAATAGTGAGCTTAAGAAGTTGTGGTAGGCTAACTTTTCTACCTTTGGACATACCTGGGATAGCCATTTCCTTCTGTCTCCAGTCTTTATGCTAGTCTAAGCTAACCATCTCCAACTGTAAATTAGCTCCATATTTAGCGTATAGCCAGCACCAAATTAGCTCAGTTTAGCATAACAGATTAAAAGCAGGGAGAAACAGCTAGCTTAGCTCAGTCCAAAGATAAAACAAGAAAGACATGAAGTGCTAAACAGTAAACTTAAGAAGTGGTGGTGGACTAACGTTTCTACCTTTTGACAGAGCCAGGCTAACGTTAGCTGTTTACCTGTTTCCTCTAGTCGCTATGCTACTCTAGAGTTACCATCACCAACTGAAAGCAAATTAGCCTAGCTTAGCATTAACATTAAAAACAGGGAGAAACAGCTAGCTTAGTTCTGTCCAAAGATAAAAAAAGAAAGACATAAAGTGTTAGATAGAGAGCTCTGGTAAAGTGATGTTGGGTAAGCAGACATCATGGTGGTATTGATCCCATCTAACTAATGAGTGTATTTCCCTAACTATTTTTTAAAAAACATTTCACTCACTGTGACACTACCTAACAGCATACAGGATTTGATTCTGTAATGTAAACAGTGTCTGTACAGGGAAACTGTTAAAGCTGCACTGAGGCAGAAACAAGAGGCAAACAGCAGCATGTGTCTAAAACAAATGTTTACAACCCTACAGTCTTTTATTGACTGGGAATAAACAGTTGTTGCATATGTTCAATGCGTGCCATGAGGCAGCTCATCAGCTTCCAGGGATGAGATGGACAAGACATGATGTGTTATTGTGCTCATTCAGGTCAATGTTAGTGCAGGTCTGCTGTGAGTTTCATGACCTGTCCACAGGCAGTCTGTTCAAGTACATCTGAGAACAAAAGGCTTTTGCTGGCAACCATGATCTTTCTAGCAGTATGGACAAGGCATAAAATTCACTACTGGTAGGAGCTGCTGGGTGTCTAAACCACTCAGTCATTGCATATGATCTTTCTGACAGCCACGCAGAGCACAAGCAATATTTTTAGGTTCAGCCAAAACAATCTGAGACAATGCAAGATGTTACAGCTCAGGTGCATTTGAGAGTACTGCCTTTCTACCTGTGTACTCTCAACTTGTTTGTGTCTAACCTAACAAGATCTGTACGAGGCTCCCAGCTCTGTGGCTGTTTTGCGGATTAGAGCTGACTGCAAATTCTTTGTTGGTGTTCAACTGATATTCACCTCATTTGCACTAAACTTTATCAAAACAAACAAAAATGTGTTGAAAAGCAACTAAAGATGAAAAACTGAATAGACAAATAGAAAAGTGTGTCCCAACACCGCACAAAACAGTATCGGAGACTGTTTTACTAGGCCAAGGAAGAGGAGTTATATTAATAACAGTAGGCAGTAACATCAGTTTCTGGTTACAATTAAATACATTTGAGAGTTTATTTACAAAGCGACTGAGATTATTTATCTTGACCTCGAAATATGAAGTTTCCTAAAAAAAAAACCCTCTCAAGAGTATTAATTAAGAAAAAACGAATGAGTCTTTTTATAGAGCTATGCAGCACCTCTGTGAAGGTTTCCTGAAAGCAGTTTTAGCCTCCATGTCAGGTTTTCTCTCTATTTCTCGGCTTATTCTGAAAAGTAATTGGGGATAATGAGCTGTAATCCATTTAAAGCCTGAGCACACTTGTTCAAAAACATGTACTACACTTCTTGCACAGTCCCCTGACAGGTGTTGCACGGGCCTGTACCTTTCGGTCTCTGTGACAGAGAGACTTTAGGTGCCAAAAAATACAGTGTGACTTGCCAAGAAAACGAGGATTATCATCTTTGGAGGATGCTGGGATTGAAAGTGACTACAGAGGATTTTAAGTTATTTTGTTACAGAACATATAAAGACATGTACAGCTTCTTGCATTTTTTCACGTTGTATCCTTGGCCAGTTGTCATGCTACAGCTCAAAATCGCTCATGTAGTATCTATTGATACATTCTCCTGGCGTATTTCCCATCACCCCCTGCGAAGAGTTGCAAAGCTGCAAGTCTGTTCACTCAATGCAACAATCAGAAATGACCTTAATGTTGACAACAAGGACACCAGCAATGGATTACTTGTCAATTTGACTGCATAACAGAATCATGGAGTTGGAAGATGAATTACCCTGCAAACCAGCCAAGACAAGTGGTGTGTGTGTTCATTTAAACCCGATTTATGTATTTAACGGCTTACGACGGGGTGTACGTGACAGAGTGCCACCAGGCGCTTAATTCAGATGTATTACAGCTAACGCAGAGCACTTGTGACTGACAGGCAAAACATAACGCTTGGAAACAATTATTCATGAGCTGTGCAGAATTCTGTGTTAGCTGACCACTCAGTTTGATGATAAATGCTTCGTTTTTAGCCCAAATTAATTTCCCCCATCAACATCCATGAATATCTATTTGTGAATGTGTGCAGTAGTGGTAAGTTATGCTGATCCTTTCCTTTGATAAGTGCCCTCAGTGCTATCATTATTGTCGTCTACAATGCTGCCACCGTTGCTGATTTAATCATAGCCTGTCAATGTGTCTGCACATGCTGGAAGCTTTGTGTTCCATGTTGATCATTAAGTGTTGCAGACCATCTGCACAAAAGGAAGGCTAGTCTTGATCAATACGTCAGCAGTGATGACAGGATTGTCCCTGAGAAATGTCCGCACTGTTTGGCCACATTAATGCATGTGAGACTTTCTCCTTTACAAATTCTTTTACCTCCTTTGTGTGTGTGCTTGTATATGCCAAGCATTTTACCATGGATGGATTACTGAACGGGCTCACTGGGTACAGATTCAGGGTCTGGACCAGAACCTCTGTTTGAAGTGACTTGTTTTAAAGTCAATCACTTGACCACAAAGACACGCAAAGCAACCACAAAAAGATGCAAGGCAACCAGGAGGAAGTGCAAAAAGGACCACAAGGAAGCAGAAAACAATCACGAAGAGGTGCAAAATGAGTTTGAAGAGCCATACATGACAACAAATAGATGAAAAACAACTATAGGGAGACACAAAATGGCCATGAGGAGGCAACAAAGAGACGCAAAACAACTATGAAGAGGACCAAAATGGCTATGAAGAAGCGCAATTTGACCACAAAGAGATGCAATACGACCACAAAAAAGACGCGTAAGAACCACGAAGAAACGCAAAACAACCACAAAGACATGCAAAACAACTATAAAGAGGTCGAAACGACAACAAAGTGATGAAAATTTACTTTAAAGAGGTGCAGAATGACTGCTGAGGAGGCGCAAAACATCTACAAGGAAGCCCAAAGCAGCTTGAAGAAGCGCAATTTGACAACAAGGGGATGCAAAATGACTTAAAAAAAGATCCTAACAACCACAAGGAAATGCAAAACAACCACAAAAAGATGCAAAACAACTATGAAGAGGTGCAAAACGACAACAAAGAGATGAAAAACAACTATTAAGGGGCGCAAAACGACTATGAGGAGGTGCAAAATGACCACAAGAAGGAGCAAAATGATTATGAAAAGGCGCAAAATTGGTATGAAGAAGCACAATTAGACCATGGAGAGATGCATAACGACAACAAAAAGACGCAAAAAACCCCAAAGAAATGCAAAACATCTATAAAAAGATGCAAAACAACTACGAAGAGGCTCAAAACAACTACGAGGAGGAGCAAAATGACTACGAAGAGGACCAACATGGCTATGATGAAGGGCAATTTGACAATGAAGAGATGGAAAACGACTACAAAAAGACGCAAAACAACCACAAAGAAATGCAAAACAAAAATAAAAACATGCAAAACAACTATGAAGCGGAGCAAAACGACATAAAAAGAGATGACAAACGACTATGGAGAGGCGCAGAAAAACTATGAGATGGTGCAAAATGACTGCGAAGACGCCAAACTATGAAGAAGGGAAGTAAAAAACAAAAACAAAAAGCCCCACAATGACTATGAAGAGGTGCGAAACAACCTCACAGAGACATAAATCAAAGAGACGCAAAACATCTAGGAAGAGGCACAAAATTACCATGAAGAGAAATACGGCTACAAAGAGACGTAACACGACCAAACAGGGTTAAAAAATGACCACAAGGAGACGTAAAATGACCACAAACAGACACTTAACTTGAATTGGTCCGTGCGCCCACTTCGTCCTAATCCGCTCATGGCTCTAGGTTACTAATAGCAGCGATTTATTTACTTTACTTTCTATTAAAAATGTTTCAGTTTACAAATGAGCCCTGCGTCTTTAAAACTTTGCCCCAGGCTGCCTTCCTTTCAGAAGTTTCTAAACCCGTTCTTGGTCACATGTATGCAAATGTGCCTTAACATGTGCACAGACATCCGGATTGTGTCATGTTTGTGTGTCTGTGTGGCCCTCACTATTTTCCGCATGGCCACTTATCAGTTTAATATGCTCCACTCACCTCTTGATTCTGTCCCTGTGCTCCACCACGGCCTGTCACTTCATTCCCGGTGGTTGCAGCGCGGAGCAGCCGATACCACGTGCCGTGCCTCCACGCCGCCTTGTTATCTGATATCTTTCTTCCTCTTTACGCCTGATCTTCTGAAACCTTCATCAAGCAGAGGGAAAGAAATGCACAAACAAAAACAAGATCATTAAACTCTGAAATTCTCTCTTATTCATTTGAGCATTCAGGCTTCACGCATCACATCTACTTAGAGGAGGCAAATTGATTCAATTTGCCGTGTTTGCATCACGCTTAATTCAGCGGCCTCTCGGTGAGCTGTAAAACATGCGTCGTCAAGGAGATGGTTTTATTTGGACTTTTTTTTTTTTTTTTTGCACTTTAACCGCAAATGTGTCTTCCTATGAAATCTCATTTATTAATGTAACTGAGCAGATGAAGACAGCGGGAAAAGAGGCAGTAACAAATAAAGGCTCATGATGAAAAGCTGTGGATTAGGTTGTCAAAAAGCTAAAGCACTGATTTATCTGATATAATGATTGTTTAAGCTAAACAGCAGATGTATCTCTCCGAAAATTACAGTCCTTGGAAGCTGCTGTTAAACAAGTGTGATAAGGATACAACGTTTAAAACCATTTAGCAATTAAAACAAAGCTGTTAACCATACAGCCAGACTACCAATTACACAGACCCAGTGCTGCACAAAAACTGCTAAATTATAGACCTCTGTTTTCTAAATTTTGGGGTGTGCCATTGTGTTATTAAGTCATTTTAAAACACCATGTTTATTTTAAATCAGCTGTGTACAAAGCACGGTGGCCCCAACGTTAAAACAGAATTCTTTAATGTATGTCAGTGTGTGAAATTAAAGTAGCATGGCATTGTGTTCAGCACAAGAACTCATTATTGGTGTTAGAGCTGATTGAATGGGGTCACTTGATTCTTCCATATATGGTTGGAACAGTTACAATGTGTGATTTTATCACATTTTGACCCATATACTTGAGTCTGGGGCAAGTTAGAGGACAAACAATCAATTTATTGATGAGTCGATCTATAGAAAATTATCAGGACCTACAGTGTTCCCGATAATTAAAGCAAAATACAGAATACCGATTAGCATTTCCTGCTTTTCATTGTCTCACGTATGAACTCTGAGATGTCTCGAATGGATCGCTAATCGCGCCTTAATGAACAGGCTTACCAGGTTTTAAGTCCAGGGCCCTGGGTCTCTAGAGACATGAGCTTAAAAAAAATAAATATAATTTATATTATAAATTAGTAGATTATATATTTGCACAGCATCCATGATCAATAAATTACCCCTCACCGCAGACAGAGGACTGTGTGCTGGGGTAGTGGAGAGCCTCCAAAATGCCTGTGGCCAAAATGCTTTGCAAAGTCAAAAAACACAGGCACATTAACAGGAAACACAAATGCAAAAGCCGTTTATTTAAAACAAGGTGCGCCTGTTTTATTTCTGTCGAGTGACTATTATCAAAAGTGTTGAGCAACCTACCATAAAGCCTTGCTAACGCCGTGTCTCCACACACGAGTACATTTGACTAACGTTAGCTGAATAATGTAATGCTAACGCTACTGCATAGCTAGCTTCATGACAGCCTGATGTTAGATGGCAAAGTACATAAATAAAAGTACATAAATCGAAAGACATTGAATAACATTTCTCATGCGACAATCACACAGCGACAGTAATCATAGCTAGCAAACATTTCACTTACTTCAGAACACACAAGTCTCATTGTCAACATATTGATACTCACTTCTATTGTGGCTTCTGCCTTTATGTTTTCCATTAATGCGCTTGTGCTTTTCAAATTTGCAAAGCCTTTTGGATGTGCAGTTTGTTTGTCTTGACCACTGTACTTATGGGATGGTAAACTGAAAATCTTTGGGTTATGGACTGTAAATTGAACAAAATAGCTAATTTTAAGATGTCTTCTAGGACAGTGGTTCCCAAATAGTCCAGCCACGGGGGCCAAATTTCTCTTTAGTCATTTATTCAAGCTCCACACAGTTTAATATATTCAGCGTATACTTGTGTTTGGCCATGCCATCAAACTAATTTGCTGTCTCTGTTAAGTAGCTTCCACTCTACAGCAGGAAATGGGATTTCAACATAAAAGCTTTATGTTGCTATACTTCAAAATAAATGTGGTTTTTACAAACTTCAGAATGGAGCCAAGACCAACTTTTAGACCGCACCAACCAGTTGGGAACCACTGTGTTAGGACATAGACTATTTTCTGACATTTCAGTTGAGAGAACAATCTGCAGACTGCTTGACAATATAAAAATAATCCTTAGTTGCAGGTGTAGACCCAGGTTTGTTTCTTCAGTTGTTTCGGTTTCTTTCTTTGCTGGATCTTAAATTATGTCATTCAGTGAGGAGTTTTATTAGAGAGGGGGAACAGTTCTTCAAGCTAACGACCTCGCTTGTTAGCTCTGTGGCTAATAAGATTATAAAGTTAAGCAATGTATTCACAGGACCATTTTTCCTTTTTTGGAAATAAAACTGGATGGTGCGACACAGCTAAGAAGCTAGAAAGCTACTGCTGTTTTAGACTTTTTGTTCCTTCAAAGGTCAAGATGGCTTGCTATTGGTCAACAGCACAAATTCTAAGGTCTAGGTTCCTTTGTCACCCCCACAAATGAATTCATTTTGGTGTGAATAATGCCATTTTAAATGGTGTTGTGCCCAAGTACAGGGCAACACTATATCCATCAGTACTCAGGTGTCAGTTCTTCTACTACTTGAGGCCAGTTTGAACACCAGTAAACACTTCTAACTTTGATTTCCTAGACTATCAGAACCTCTGCTCACCCCGACGTTCATTTTCCCCAGAAGAATCCGCCAAAGCACCTAAAGCAAGGCTAAATCAATAGCATGTACAGGTTAATAGCAGTCGTGTTTTTGTAAGCCGGCACATCAACTATTAATTAGCTGGTGATTAGAGTCAGCTGGCAAGAATGATTCACAGCCTGAGGAGGCTATCGTCCTTGTGCTCCGCCAGGATAAATCAGCCAGTATTAAAGAGGGGGATAAAGGTTCTCTCTCAGTATGTATCTGCGTGTCCTTTATAGAAGTACAATCACAAAACAACAGAACAAAAGAACAAAGAATTACCATTTACATCAAAACAGAGGCCTCTATCTGACCTGTGCAACATCAATCATACATTTCAAACTGCAAAGACTTGATCCCTGTGCTCGCATTCTGGATAAGTTTGCTCTTTCCAAGACAACTCGGGAAGAAATGTTTTACACAAGGACACAAGCGTGGACTTGGCATTGATTTTAACATCACCCAAAGAGACTGAGGCAGGAATAAATATAGAAGAACAGGAGAAAACAGAGGGTAGAAATGATGTCGGTAGCTGCTTTGATAAATGGACAGAAAAGGCTTGGACACTAACAAATGAGAAAAAGAGATGTTTGCTAAATTTCAGAGTCTAATTCTTGCGTGGATGCCAATGACTTGGCCAGTATACACCCACCACAAGACAGCAGGAACGTTTGATCGGTCCCTTCCCGTCCTCTGCTCTCCAATTCTTCCCTCAGACATCGTCTAAATGAATCCCCTGCAGCTAAGAGACAAATTCTTCTCCTTCTTTTGTAGGATGTTGTTTTCACTCTTTGGCATTCATGTTTCAACGAAGGATAATTGGAATGCACACCTCCATATTCAAGATCCAAAGTAGAGAAAAACAGAGAGGATATTGGATTGCAAATCAAGTGTTTATAATGTCTGGTTCTCGTGTGTTTGTGTGGTTCAGTGTTTGGTATAATTACAAAGGGTTTGTGTACACACTGCAAGAAAAAAGGGTGCCATAACTCCACAGGAAGAATTGATTGTTTTTTTTTATATATAATCCTTTTAAAGTGTTTTTTGGAAGTTCATTTTATTGATTTAATCTTTGTTTCCTAAATCTTACAATGATGTGCGTATTGTAGTTGTAAAAAATGTATTTCTGAAAGTGGGTAGATCAAGCACAAAAGTAACAAATCACAAATAAAAAATAATGCTGTCTCTTAGATCAGAACCCCCATCCCCAAGGGTCTCAGACTCAAAGGCAACGCCTACCCCAAATAAACATCATCACAAAGACTGCTCAGACATAAAGGAAGATGAAAAGAGGACATGTGTCAAATACAAATCATGTTTCCGGCTTTGGAAAGCAGAGTGCAGTGTAAATGGATCAGGGGCCCCTCAAAAGCAATTACTGCTATGATTCCCATAGTGAAAAACAGGTGTCAAAAGATCCAAACCTCGGAGGTCAGATTTCATATTCTATCTGTTGTTTGAGTCGGCAATAAATCAAGTTTGAAATGTTCATGATGAGGGAGATGTTTTTTGTTTTGCGAGGGCATTAGAGTGACACTGATACTTTTATATGCAATGGTTAGAGTACTACTGCATTTACAACTTTAAATGGGTTTCAACACACATTTAAACAATGTTGTTATTTTCTTCTACAACATTTAATGACTCTCTCTATTAAATATCAAGCTTTTAACATTGTTAACATGTCCATATGGTGTTTTCTTTAGATGCTACAAGACTCACTGTGAGCAAAATAAGCAGTTCCCTCCTAGGAACTGCAGTGTTTCAGGGGGGAATAACTATTCTGGAGACATGACAGTTTCCAGAATGCAGATTCTGACTTTCAGGGTTTCGTACATCACAAATCTAAGGAACCAATCCCCTCAACTTGAAGGGGGGGGGGGGGCGCTTTCCTATCGTTAGTATAACGATATAGCAAAAAGACGGGCATCAGAGGAGAAGCCAGGTGTAGCTATGCATCGATATTTTGCAAACTAACCCTCCCATTCACTTCAACTTGTCAGAGCTGGCAATCAGGAACTAGGTTTATCTAACATTACAAACCACTTTGATTCCTTCATTCACTCATTCAAACCTTTATTTAAGACTCGGGAAATCAACTGAGGGAGACCCTCATTTTTAGTGATGATGAGCATGAACAAAGACATTAAAATCAATCAACAAACAAACAAAGACCCATCATGCACATCAGTTAAAGCAGAAATGAAATCATACGAATATCAATAGCGATAAATGATCGCTAAAAGTAGAAATACAGGGTGATAAATATGCTAAGGTGTAGATGTATAGTTAAAGGCATTTACACACAATTAAAACAAGACCTGAAATAAGGCATTTAAACAGTGTGTGGGGTGATGTATTTTTCTGCAGTGCCTGTATTTTACTCTTATTGTCTG
This sequence comes from Cephalopholis sonnerati, assembly GCA_019142605.1. Classification (NCBI taxonomy): domain Eukaryota; kingdom Metazoa; phylum Chordata; class Actinopteri; order Perciformes; family Serranidae; genus Cephalopholis; species Cephalopholis sonnerati. Next base: position 22,519,544 of record JAGQAX010000022.1, read on the forward strand.
TGTTCAGGATGTTTATGGATGTGTAATCCCACAGCCCTCAGAATGTAAGCAGCAGGCATCCATGAAACAACAGTGAAAACATAAATATAGTGAGGCGAAATGCCAGAGAGTGAATGTGAGGTTGGCGAGCAGTAACCAACAGTCCTGCATAGTATACCTTTAAGAATTTAGCAGGAAATGAAGTACTGCATAGCTGTCCAGTGAAAGCCATGTATCTTATAGTGCTGTCACTTTCTGAATTTTTCAAAAAATCTAGTTTGAGCACATTTGAACTGTACCTCCGCTGCCTCTCCTGATGACGAGCGAGCTGCCTTTAACAAAGTCAGCAAACAGACGGACAGTGTATTTTAGGAATGCCCCCCGCTGGAGTACAAGGCTCAGCCTGTTGTGCTCATACACTGAGAAAGAGTTGATTACAGATCAAATTATTTTTACCACATTCAGGGAAATCCCTATTAATAATGGAATAATGGAGTGGAAATAACAGGTCTGTTTTAAGCTTGAAGCTTAAATCTTAGCATTTTAGATTGATTTGGAGAAGGAGAATCGTCTAAATCCATAAAGCATTTCATAATTTAATCTAAACTCCTAAAAATCACCAAATATGGATTGAAGCTGACATGATAAGGCTGCTGAAGTTTTACCTAAACTTGATGCCAGTTCTTGAGAGGAGACCTTTTTAGGATGTTTTGATCCCTTTATTATATTAGTTTATATTATATCTAAATAGCACATACTTTAAACAAAGGTGTGTTTAATCAAACTGTAGGAGACAGGGTGGTATTCAAACATAGCAGAAGTGCTATTCTGGGACTACAGGGGAAATATAATGAGCGTCCATGAGCTTTGTGATGTAAACTTAAAAAGAAAATGGGGATCAGACAGGCTTGTAGCTAATGTTTGCACCTGGCCTCCCATTAGGTTAATCCCTGTCTTTAGCAGGTCTAACTTTCCAGACAGACATTGATGAGTGTTCTGAGTATGCACCCTTAAGCATACCCATTTGAAGGTATAACATATACCACTGATGTATCAGTATAAATCTAATGCACAACATGACAGTTTTTTCATTAGACAGATGAGATGGTTTTGCACCTCTGATGGATGTTAGATCTGCAGCTTGGTTATAGGGCAGCCATAATGACCAACAGTGAGCGCGCACTGTTCCAGGCCACCGCTTTTGATTCCCTGTACAATCCCACGGCGACATTACATCCCCCGTGCGCAGAAGTTGTATCAAGGTCGTTTCAAATCACCCCCGTCCCCATTAAAGCGACGAGTTCAAACCCGATGCATCCCCGCGCTGAAGAAGACGACATAAATAAGCTTGGTTGACGAGTGAATATAAAGCTTCTGAGTGGGTGGGTGGGTGTGTGGGTTGGGGGCGGAGGGAAAAGAAAATATTTTTTCACCCTTTAATGGAGCCGTCAACAATCACTTTTCAGCAGAGAGATGGAGTCACAAGGCGGATGGCGGTTTTGTGGTCGAAGGCAGAGGGGAAGCATCATTACCATAGAAAACATTACAGCGAACGACGGACATCCAGGCCATCAAAGATGATCATCTCATAAATTCCATGCACTGTATAATAGGCCTGTCACTCTTGAAGGCTGAAGGGAGAATAATGCCCACGGCTGATTTTTATCTTCCACGGTGCTTCTGCTGATTACTGCTAAATAGGCCTCAGCTTGTTTAGCTAATACACACCGCAGACGCAAAACCACAGCGTGGTGGGCAGCTTTTTGATGGCCACTGTCCGAATCCATATGTCCCTTTCAATCTAGCGTGTCTTATCATTAGGCTTATAATTTGATGAGCAATTAAAAGCAACGCTGTTGTAAACAACCGCTCAAGCCAGCTTGATGGGTGGCACGTCCATGCGGGAGAGACCGCGGCCCCGCATCCGCTGCTTAAATGCCAGCGGTGGGTAATCAGCCATCAGCAGACACCCTGGATGGGCAGTCGTGACAGCGGATGCATGCTGTAGGTGTTAACGCTTTCACAAATCCACACACAGCTGCGTAAAGCATGCACACAAACATGGGCAGAATAACAATAAGACATTAATTTAGAACAGCGCCCGGCTAAATAAAAGACTAATGCCTTAGGTAGCCAGCCCTCTCCTCGTCTTAAAGGTCACTAATGATGTCTTTGTCTCTGAAAACATGGAGTCTAGACAATGTTTTGGAGGGAATATTTCTAGCGGGAGGGTGGCATTAGACAGGCAGTTTCCCCCTTCTCGTTAATTACATGATTAAGCTCTGCTAAGGTTAAAGACCCATTCAAAGCCCCGCATTGCTAATTGGGACACAAGTGATGCTGCTGTCCGGACTTCATCTCCTCCTAGTATTCCCCTCTCACACACACACATACACACACACCAACAATTTTAATAGGTTACATCATGTCGAGGCACAAGTCGTTCTACATTTTAATTTTGTGAGCCAGGAAACACCCTGTTGTGGCACCGCATACAACACAAATAAGCATTTAGCTAATGCACTTACCCAGCAGTGAGTGCAGCGCTTGAGTCATTGCTACAATAAACTCCCAGTTTTATCCAACAAACACTTTGCAAGCACTTGGGTTTGGTTTTGCAAGTGAAAATTATGTCATTTATACACATTAGAGCTGGGTGATGCGGAGGAAATCAAATTTCAAAGTATTTTTGGCAGGATACCTCCATATCAATATTGGGACAATATTGTGGGGTTGACTGTTAGTGCCTTTACAAAATATTATCACATTGAGATTTTTGATAAATATTGATCAGTAATGTGGATGTAATGCCTGAGGAGCTGTACACATGCTGTGTTTTCTGCACCCTCAGATTCGTTCAATGTACACATGTGGCCGGCGTGCTCAAACACCAAAGCAACGCCGTTGTGGCACGAACGCGTTCCTGAGCGCCTATTTTTCAGGGCACAATGGCTGGGCCCTGAAATAAACAGAGTTCAACTTTTGGAATACAGCAGCACGCGCTGCATGTCATGTGACGAGGAACAACCAGCAGATATCTGGTCCGTCTATCTGTGGTAAATATAAATAGAAGAAGGTATTCATTTTAGTGCAGCGTTACCCAGAGCTTTACATCTGTTCCCCAGACAATATTTCCGGCCTCATATACGCTTACAAACTTAAAACAACGCCTGAAAGAAGATCAGCTCTCTACTCAGGATTTCTGGTAAATAGGCCCAACATCCGACCTCGTGTTTTCCAGACTGTTAAAGTGGTTAGCATTGTCACCTCACAGCAAGAGTTCCTGGTTTGAACCTGGGTGCGGGAGCCCCTCTGTGTGGAGTCTGCATGTTCCCCCCAGTGTCAGTGTGGGTTTTCTCCAGGTGCTCCAGTTTTCCCCACAGTCCAAAGAAATGACTCTAAATTGACCATAGGTGTGAATGTGAGTGTGAATAGTTGTGTGTCTCTGTGTGTCAGCCCTGTGATAGTCTGGTGTCACCAGGCAGCCAGGGGCCAGTTAATAAACAAATAGCAGCTCCGCTCAGTTCAGGTGTACACAGGGATTTTAGGATTTAAGGATATTCAGGTCTTAGCCCAGACCAGTTTTAGGGGGCCTGGGGATCCTCCTCTAGCACTTAATTTTTGATAAGCAAGCTCTATTTTGATGCTTTTGTTATGCACTCTGGCAACGTATTTACATTCAAAGTACAAAAAAATTTCCAGGTGCAAATAAATTAATTTTACATGGTGAATTAGGAAATGGTCGGCGGGCCACCCAGGCACCTTATCATGGGCCAGATTTGGACCGTAAGTTGAGTGTCATTGCTCCAGACTAATATTGCTGACTTGTTAATGCACTGTATTGTGTAATGTAGTTTGATGTACAGATTGCTGTGATTTTATGTCTTGTCTGTGTTTGACGCTGATATTTGACCCTGTCTTGGCTATAACATGCAAAATTTAAGACAGCCTCATATCACAGTAGATATAATATAAATATATTGTTCAAACTTAATCTATACAAACTGTATATATACATGAGAATTTGGGTAATGTGCTTCCATGACAGGTTTATTCTAAGAAAAAGGAATGAGAAATATTATGTAAATCTGGCTGATTCTTAATGACAGATAATGAAGGCCTACTTAGCATATTTACTAGAAAGAGCACTGTCCTTTAGTGACTCATCTTTGATTGGTGTTAATTATCTTTTAAGAGATTATTGACTGTAAATAAAAACACAAAGAACCAAAAACAGGCACACTTTTTTCAGCTCCAAATTTTGACTGCAGTCTTTCTCTTAGGCTGCCCCAACAACCCACACCGATAAGCAATATGCTCGTTAAGCTTATTGCTGTGAGCCCCTGGTGATAATTAAAGACAACTCAAAAGAGCATATTAACATATCCATCCACCAGGGCTCCAAATACTTTTCTCTGTGTGTACACGCAGTGGCACATGTAACTTTAGAAATTACATGCACCGGGTTTTTTTAATACCTGTACCAGAAACTTTTCTTTCCTGCCTTATTTTTTGGTGTATTTGTCCTTCTCTCTCAACACTTGCACCACAACTGCAGCTGGATCAGACCAAAATTAAAGTATGTTAAAGTAAATTAAATGTACAGTAAAACTATGTCAAATTTGATATGGTCATTTGAGCAGCGTCTCAGGAATCCTTATATGTAATCTTATTTTTTTTCATATTAGGACTGATTTGGTGACAGCACATTTTCACAAGACTTAGTGTATGATGTGAATAATATTTTAATAAAAGAAAGTAATGTTTTTTTTTTTTTTTTTTTTTAATAACTGTCATGTTATGTGACCCAGTGACTCGAATTTAAATCAGAATGTATCACTACTCATGACACACCTCATCATATGGAATTATAGTGCTTCTTCTGCTTTATATGAATATTTATTCATAATAATAAATAAATATTACTGGCTGAATACTGACCTCTACACCTCAATTACCAACTTGTCATGATAACAACAGCTTTCAATGCTGTTTGTGACAATGAATGAAACTAAATGTGACACTGGAAGCTATTGTTTCCATAAAAATATGTATATAAAAAATAAAGAGAGCACAAAAATCCTATATGAAGAGGTGTGCTCCAACATTATTTTCTATCAAAAATACTTATGTAAAATAAATACTAGGCACCTTAGTAACGAAACTATGTGTGTTATATGAGACCAATGTTGTACAATTTTTTTAAACATATTTTTTTATTATTACTGGCAAATCAGCATGAGGGTACTGATGATTCCTAAGTCAAGCAGTTACACAGGAGGGCTGGGAGATGAGCTAACTGTCCTGCTGTGCTGCTCTGTCTTGTCTGTCCATGTGCTGTCACTGTCCTCTTTTTGCTGTGTGACGTTATTAGTTATAAATCTGCTTTTTGCTACATTTGAAAATGGATTTGCAGCATGAGGGCAGTCAATACGTGTTGGAGCACGGTCTCACTCCAAAGTCGTCGAAATCTGGCGCTTGGGCAGAGACTTGTGGAGTCAGACACTGACAAAAAAGCTGTCCTTTAACGTCAGCATGATACGCGGCCGGTTGCCGTTATAGTTTTACAGTGTAACAATGAAAGTTAAGGCAGCGAAAGTCCAAGTAGGATGGGTGGGAGTGGTGGTGGATGGGTCCAACACACATAGACTTACACCCAGGAGAGCAGTGTTCCCATCCCACAAGATTATAAAGCCAAACCCTGCTCTTTTTTTCCTAAACCCAACCATGTGTGTAAGTTGTTGGAGGAAACAAAACATCAATTTGTAGTCTTGTACTTATGTAGTGCTTTTATTTTGAAAGAGACTGTGTGTAAACGATACATTTCCCGTGAAAATGGAAGTGTATTTTGAAAGAAGACACTGCATGAGTCCCAGAATGTCAACAACTAATGCACCCAGCGTACCTCGTCGTATCTAGACGTGGAAAGTCCATGACCAAATGTGAATATGTGACGAGGTCGGAGAGAGAATGTGTTGCGTTTTCAGCCATGTGACACATTGTTCTGTAGCAAATTACCTGCACTGGTGCATGTAGAGCTGAGAATTGTGTGCACAGCTCAAGTTTTCGAGCCCTGTCCAGTAGATTTTGGTTGTTGGACAGAAAGAAGACAACATCCAGGAGGATTTTTTACTTCAGAAGTGTAGGTGAGTGTACAGCCATGCTGAAATTATGTCCTTTCATATACTGCAAAAAAACAAAAACATGTGAAAAGATATGAAATATGACAGAGCAGAGCAGTAAAATAGTCTATTTGACTTGAAGATAAGAGCATGTTTAAGCACTGGGTATGTATGCATTAAGGATAAAGAAGTGAACTGAGCTGCTTCTGGTTCAAGTGAATTTACACATAGAAAAGATTTCCCTTTTGTACTTTACCTACGGTGAATACTCCAAATCTCTGTGTGCATACTTTTCGCAAAAACAAAAAGAAAGTTGAAATGAAGCCTGCCCTTACTTTCACCTTAATCTTTTTCCACACTTTCCGTGAAGTCTTTTAACATCTGTCAACTCTTCGCAACACTTTTGTTACAGGATGTCTCTGCTCGCACCGTGGAGCAATCCTGAAATTTCAAGCCTAGATGAATGGCTTGTGGGAGTGGGCGTACAACTGAGAGCTGGCCGGCTGCATGGACTCTCCTAGGACTGAACCGTAATGAGCACCATGAAAGGCCCATGTGGCCGGCAGAGCTAACAGCTACCAGTGCAGAGTAGAGACCCGTTGCAACGAGCAGCAACTTAACTTCATTAAAACGGAGTAATGGAAGAAAATCACGAGAGTTGTCTGTTAATGAGTGATGAATGCAGACTTAACCCCCCTCCCTTTCTGCTTCTGCTGCTTCACTTGAGTCCTCGACAGAGACAAATAAACTTAGCTTGTATAAATGGAGCAGAAAGCATTCAGAGGGGGAAGACGAATAGGGCACACACACACACACACACATACACATACACAGTTTGGGAATACACTTTTATGCCTCGCTATATAGAAATAGCCCCCTCGCTTTCTGCTCTCTCCCTCTTGCTTTCCCTCTCTCAGGCGAACTGAGAGATGGTGATCTTTTCAAAGGTCATTTGAACCATTTGTCTTATCTCAGAGTTTCTTCACTGAGATGGCAAGCACAACAGAGAAACTTTGCCTCAGGCTTTGGCTTTGTACATTTCATAACCAGCCAGCGAGAGACCCAGCAACACAGTTTCTCTCTTTCGCAATAACGTCTTACTTCCTCTGTTATTAAATCATCATGCACTAAATATAGCACCATTGATTTTCTTTTTCAACAAGCAATCAGCAAAAAGAAAGTTGTAAACAATACTATAAACCACCTCATGAATAATTAATGCGCCCCCCTGATGGTTGACTACACTCACGCAACCACCCGTGTACTTCGACCCGAGTTTGAATCTGGCTCTTGCTATGCTGCCATGACTTGCCCTTTTCATTCCTGCTGCCGTGCCTGTAAACACTAACAAGCCACAGAGAACGACCAGGCTGCCTGTTCACTTAATAAAAATAAGTGAAAAATTATTGTGGGCCGCTGCTGCTGCCAGCGTCCTACTGCGAGCACTACTTGAGTATTTACCTGCTATTATGACAAACGAGTGCTGATTATTACCCAGGGTGCACTAGGGACGGCAGTCATTACAGCGACTTCCTGTTTCTGCTGCAGTTAGCCGGTCGTCCTCTGTGTTATTCACTAAACACCTGTGCTGGACGCCTCCGGCTTTGGCAAAGAAAGATGAGAAAATTAATATTTATAAAGAGGAACAGCTTCAGACTCATCACCAGAGCAGAATGAGCTTCACTACAAAACACACTGGCTGCAGTGGAAACACATTAGCACCGCTAATAATTTGTTTAGAATTTAATGATTGTTGCATTTATTTTACACTGATTTTAAGCCTTTCTAAAATTTTGTAACATGAACAAATATATATATAAATAAAAATAAATAAAGAGACCTGCTGTATTAGACTGTCAAACAGCGTTGTGACGATACAAGAAAATTCGACTTTCAATACATTACCTTGAAAATATCAATATTTGATACCACAGGGAAAATTTGACATTGCGAAGGTTTAAATTGAAATATTTATTAAAGGATAAATATAACAAGGCAATAACATGGACTCAACAACCTTTTCTTTCCTGGTTAGCAGCAGAAAACAGCAAAATTACTCTCGTAAACATTAACAATAAGAGACAGCAAGAAAGCGCAGCTGGTATCAATACTGCAGAAAATGGATACTGAAACCATTTCATACATTCAGAATCAGTAAATCCGTATTTTTGGGAATGCTACTGTTACATCTACATACGTCTATACTGTCAGATATCTAACTGCAAAGTGCAGGATATTTTGCTAGAAGAAACAGTTCTTATCTATGAGAATTTAAGCATGACATAGACTGGTCTGGAATTGGGTTGCAACTAGCTTTTATTTTTAGTATTGATTGATTGATTTATTGTGTTTTTATATTTTTCAATTGATCACATTATTGTATATTTTATATTTAGGGCCTGTAAAATGTCAGAAAATAGTAAAAGCAACTAGGTCTGTCATGATAACATCTTTTGTTGGATGATGTATTGTCCCAGAAGTAATCGCAATAAATGATATTGTCATAGGATGATAATATAATACCATAATAATGCAATTACACCAGTTCAAAGAGGAATTATCTTTTAATATTTAAGAATATTCAGACTCTGAAACTGAAAAATGAAAACACATTTATTGAAAAGTAAGGCTGTCAAAGTTAATGGTTACTAACGAGTTGATTAACGCATGTGCCTTCTATAATTATGACCCTTGGCCCACCCTGTAGTCTAGGAAATCAGCAAGTGAGGCAGCAGTAATGTTGTGGTTGGCAAGCAGAAACAAACCTCCATGAGCAGAAATGGATAAAGAAAGGCGTCTTTTGAACGGCAAGATCTGCCAGATGGTTCTCTTGACCAGACCAACGTTATTTGCATTTACTGTAGATGTGAATTGAGTTACCACCAGAGTACACTGAGCTGTTTCAAAAAACAGGGGATGTTTAGTTAACCTTTACAAGTGTAAAGTTGGACACTACATTGTGTTAAAGCATATTTGTCCACTCCCATGATGATAAGAGTATTAAAACGTGAACATTTTTCCTTTAAGGTACATTTAGAACGGATAAAAATGTGTGATTAATTTGGGATTAATCGTGAGTTAACTACAGACAATCATGCGATTAATCACAATTAAATGATTTAATTGACTGACAGCCCTATTAAAAAGTAATTAACACCTGTTAATATATAAAATAAAGTAAATACAGAATGATAGTGCCTTGATAGCAGTGGCTCAAAATTATTTAGTTTAAGACTAATACCAACTGGCCACCAAAAAAAAAACAAGTGATGCCTCCTGTAACTAACAGACAAGCTTAGCAAAGCTGCAGGAACACCTCTGTTACCTCCATAATTTGGCTAGTGTGCTGTAATTGGCTCTTGGGGATAGACAGCCTGGGAGTCGAGCGGTTGGCTGGGGTAGAGGATGAAATTGTTGAAGGGTAAACCTACAAACGACTGACTTCAACACATTCTCACTCCGAACTCGTCACATATCGACGTTTGGTCATGGACTCTCCACATCCACATACAATGTGCAAGGTACCCTGGGTGCATTGGTCGTTGATGTTCTGGGGTGAAGTGTCAAGTTCTGCCTGTTATGTGCATTGTCTTCTTTCAAAATAAACATCCGTTTTCACAGGAAATTTACTGTTTACATACAGACTCTATAAAAAAAATGCAGCACCTGAGTAAAATACCATGAATTGATGTTTTGTTGCCTTCAACTACTAAAGCACATGGTTAGAATTTTTTAACCAAAATTACAGGATGTGGACACCGCTCTCCCGGGTGAAAGTTGGACTTTCATTGCCTTGACTTTCGTTCATGTCCCGCCGCGTTTCTCCCGATGCTGTGGAGCTCCATTGAACTACAATGGCGACCAATTGCGTATCATGCTGACGTTAAAGGACAGCCTTGTTGTCAGTGTCTGACGCCACAAGTCACTGCCCAAGCATGGGATTTTGACGACTTCGTGAGACCAGGTTGGACTACTGGTAAGCTACACCGTGTCCACTTTGAAGTTTTATTTCATTTGTTTCCAGGAAATATCGTGCACTCAAGTCTTATAATGGTCGGGAAAACCCTGCTGTTTACTCTGGCATTGTGTTGGCTAAAAAGTTCAGGACCTTCTTATCCAAACAAACATGCATGTAAACACAACAGGTAATAGGGTCAGCAGAATAATCAAGGTCACGTTCATGTAGCGTACGATAAGTCGATAACCTAATTTTCTTGACAGGCCTAAAGGCAACATTTCCCACATCCAAAGGTAACATCTTGAAATATGTATTTTTTTCAATGAACAATCCAAAACCGAAAGATACTAAATTCACAATAATATTAAACAGAAAAAAAAACTCCAGACGATGTCTGACATTTTTTGCTTAGTAAATCATTTCAACTGATATTTAAGGTGAGCACAGAGAATCGTTCCTACTGCAGCAGATGAATGTGCAAACAGCCTTCAGTGTCAAACTCTGCACATACATCATCCTGCACGAGAAGGTCAAACATCCAAGTGAAGAAACAATGAGCAAAATGCATTTTTGAGCATAGGGGGAGCTGAACATGATTAACTAACTGATGAATCAACTAATTGTTTCAGTGCTTGTCTGGAGAGGCAGAGAAATCAAATCAGGGTTTAAACTGTAACAGCTTCTTTTACATTATCTGTATTCAGATTGTTGCGCCCTCATGATAATAATGAATGCACATGCCCTGATTATTACTGAACAGCACAGCCAGAAGGTGAAAATAGATTCAAAATGTGTGCATGTGAGTGTTAAGAGCGTCCAATAAGATTTTAGAGCAGGTCACCCCCCTCTCAGCAAAGCAGGCCAGGATGACAAGACGCCTTCAATTAACCTGCTGCACTCTGGCCAATGACATTTAGGCTCAAGCACGACCTGAATCACAAACTAGCTTCCCCTCTGTCCTCAGAAAGTGTTCCCTTTCTAACTGCCAGTAACAAGAGCCTGAAAGTGAAAGGAGCTCTGGCGCACAGAGGGGCTTTTTATCAGATGCAAAGAATGCATTCACTGCATGAGCACGGTGTTTGTACACAGGCTCCCTGTCCTCACTACCCACCACACATGAGGTTACCCACAGTGTTCCTGGCAGACCTTACTGCTCCCACAGCAGCCCCAAAACTGAAATATTCATCTTTAATAAGATGTTTACAGCACATGATTTATTTTGATAGTCCTCTGCCTGCTGTTGAGAATATTCATTGTTGATGCTACGTTATGGAAACAGAATATTCATACAGCTCTATCTGTTATATCCACACATGTGCCCTTCTGTTTTCTCTCATTGATTTTGGCTGCTAGTGCCACCAAGTGGCTGGACTGTCTCGCTTTCCAGAGGACAACACTGCAGTCTCCTTTCCTTTTCATCTCCAGCGGCTCGGTCTATGTGCTGGACTGATGTGCCATAAAGGGAGTCGATATGCCTTTTTAAGTGTTCAAGGCAGCTCAGCGGCTGTCATCTACAATTCATCTATATCACAGGCCGGGGAGACGCTCGCATGTGTGTCAGTCTGTTCAAAATTACTTTTAGGGCTGGTGATAGATGTGTTGCTGATTGTTGAGTAGCTGCTAGATTGAAGAGCAGTCCACCCACATCACCCGCACTCTTCCTCTCGCTCTCTCAGGCCTCCGTCTCCCGGGATGGAGAGGTGGGCAAGAGCTGTGAGTGATATACGAGCCAGCCTGAGAGAGATGAGAAGGACCTGCCATTCCCTGTCAAGAGGGGACGTTGCAAGGCGAGAGGTTACGCACATTGAAATGCCATTTTCTGCAGTTCACTACCTCACTCTCGCCGCTACCTTGGAGGACCGGGATGAGAAATGCGCCTAATGAAAAATGGCTCCCATTACAGGATTGACCCCAGCTGATCTTCGCCGTTGACCCCCACATCTTATAAGCGTGACCCCGTCGCAATGTCTCAACCTTTCCACCCTCCACACACACACACACACGTACACGCGCACCCGCATGCAGAAACACTTACATCCATTTATTCCTTTTTTTCCTCCCGCAGGTGCCTTTAGATTAGTAATGACCATCTAGCTGGCTGCCAATAGGACCGTGGTGAGTATCTACTGCTAGTACTTTTCTAAATCAGTGCAAATGGCTTCACACCAGAGGACAAGAAATTAATCTAGCTCTAATCACTAGCATGGACTTCTTTCCAGGTACGATTCATCAGCTGGAACTGGATCTATGCTGATGAATAAATGACACATTAGCACCAGTGCTGCGTGTTTATCAGTGTTGGGGAAAATTACTGTAAAAAGTAAATGGTAAAAGTGATTTATTTTGCTTCACTGGCTTATTGTGCAGTACGAGTGAGATACTTGGTGTATGGCTTGTACTCCCAAGTGTGCCGTTATTGTCAGAAAAATCTATTCAAGGTTATCGCTGTTTTGAATATTTAAAGCCAATTTTACTCATATCAAACACATATGAATGGTCTTTTTTTAGAATGAGAAACATCATGTCTGCCTCAGGCGTCATTTGAACATTTTTTATTCGTTTTAAATATACACCCAAAAGTGAAGCAGGTGAATGTTTTTGTTTTGTCTCATCACAACCCAATCATCAGAAAGTGTTGGCAATTTACATTTCTTTAAACCACAGATACGTTACATTTGCACTTCATTATGTAGAGCAGTGGTTCTGCGCATCCATTTCCCAATGACGAGCCAAATAAAATATTTTTATTTAATTAAAAAAAAGCCTCGACAGGGAACCTATTTCTTGCCTTTTGTGTGAGGGAATTTAAAGTGTGTGACATCTCACATTACCTTACATTATCTTCAATAATTTCCCATTTAAATGGATGTGTTATTGGTGCTTTGGTGTAATTTTAAAAAGCTTAAAAAGAATACTGAATCATTTTGTATATAATATTTCATGAGTAATAGTTGGTTGTCAAAAATATTAGTAAATAAAAACAAACATTTATGATGTGATAAGAATAATAACACGTTATAGAGGCTATTGTGCACAGATATAAGTATAGGTTTGCCTTCAGATTTTGGCTTGCCCTTTAGTGTGCCTTGGGCACGACATGTTTGAAAACCACTGATGTAAAGAACATGCTGAAACATTATGTTTCAACAAAGCTGTGGTTAACATGTTTAGGTTTAGGCACAAAAACCACTTGGTTATGGTTAAGAAAGGATCATGTTTTGGTTTATAATACCTGGTTTTCAGGGCACAAACAGGGCTGGAAAACTATTGTTTTGTAGTACTTTTCCTGCTGATGGGTTGCTACAAAACACAAGAGCTGCCCCCTTATAATAGACCAAACGATAGTCGACCAGAAACATCATTAGTCGGCAAGATTTCATTGGTCGCCTAGTCGCTGACAAAAATAAATAAAATAAATGTGAATCTCTATTAGGAGCTGCACCTCAAAATATATCAAAACCTGTATGACTGGATCCTGTGGAAATTTAATTTGAAAGGACAGACACAGGAAGTGGCCATGCTCAGCAGTCAGACAGGAGTCACATTACAAACCAATCACAGCCGACAGATATCTTTCCCTTCGTCTGTAAATATTCAGTCTGATAAATATGGAAAAGTTGATCACGTTAGTGCAGGGCTACCCAGAGCTTTACATCTGACTCACAGATGACAGGCTTACACGCTTATAAACAGCTGCTGGAAGAAGATCAGCTCTGCACTCAGGGTTTCAGGTAAATAGGCTGTATGATGCTTGTTAAGGTTGTTAGCAACCGCAGACGCAACCTGCCACCGCTGGCACAAAAAGAGTAGCACCCAGCGCCCGACCTCACGTTTTCCAGGCGGTTAAAGATGCAGCATGTGTACGGCTCCTAGTTAACAGGGCTGGTACCTGGTTATTCCACAGGCTAGTTAATAACACGTCAGGCAGGAAATCCAAAGTGTGGGATCATTTTGAGAAGGTGAAGGACGAACCCAAGGTGATATGTAAACTCATCTTCATTGGTCGACTACAAATATGACGTATCATCTGAAACATGGAAGTAGCTACATGCCCATTAGCCACTTAGCACAATCATTACTGCTTTGCCGACAGCGTCATTAACAGGCGGCTCGCTCAGTGTGTGACGTGCACTTGTAGATAAAATATAGGCCTATATTAATGAAGGTTCATTAGTACGGTTTTGTATTTCTCTGTAATGTAGCACAGTGTTAACAATGTTACTGATACTATTCTTTCTTACACCTTCAACTCAAACCATTGTGTTGCCCCACCCAATATATTTAAGTCAATAATTAAATTAATATTGTAAACATGCAGACAACGAGTAGACCAATGGTCCTAAATGAAGACTGTTGGTCGACTAGGAAAATTCTTAGTTGAGGGCAGCCCTTCAAAACACCCACATTTTGAGCCTAATAAGCCACTTGGCAAATAACCAGAGGAATCAGAGATTAAATCAATCCCATTCCAGCTTTTATAACAATTATGGCATAAGACCTTTTTTAACATTAAAAGAAAAGATTTTAATGCTAATTGAGTGGATAAGGACATCTACATCATAATTATCAGTAAAATGTTCATCCTTTTGTCGTGACCTCATGATCATTCTCCTTTTTAGCGAGTCTCTATCACAGTGCCTTTCTATCTATCTGCCTGCATGTAGCAGTATACATTGTGCGTGGGATTTCCAACTTTCAACACTAAAACCAGTCCAGCTTGGAAAGAACTGGCATAAGCTCTGCAATCGCCCGCCTACTGAAAGAAAGCCATTTTCCAGCTTTTCATTTTACAGAGACACAGTAACAACTGCCTGTACCATTCAAAAATACACAATATATAAACAGACAATGGCCGTCTGTGTGTGATAAGGAGTCAGACAAAACAATGAACACCCCTATATGAGCTCTGCTACTGATAACAGCGACTCTACAACCTCTGCCCAAAAAGCTCCCTGTTCTCTCAGCACACAGTTTACAATGATGACGTGGCAGATTTACCTCATGAAATCATTTGTCATTTTTCAAACAGTGGGTCCTGGAATTCAGACAGAGGTGGCAAGAGAACAGGCTTCTTATTTCTAACTGGAAACCATCAATTTTGTTGGCTGATAATACCAACTGTCACTGGCAAATTTTATTAGCAGTACCTACCAACTTATTAAGCTAAAGTTAGCTGCACATTAGTTCTTGTATTGCAGTGAAGCACTAGTTAGACCTAATTTGTGATGAGTGTTTAGCAAACATAACACTATCTTGAGTAACATTGGCAAGGCTTGCTAGAATGTAAAGTTTTCACATTCAGATATAGAGCTGGAATGAGCTGCTACGGTCAGCCTAAACTCTTACAACATCCATTATCGGCCTTCACACTGTGGGAAAAATCAGCACGAGCATAAGCTAGTCATAGATAGGCCTTTTTAGAAGTAACGCACAGTAATATGCTGCCTTGCTGGGCATGCTAACAATTGCAGCTTATGTTGGAACGGTAAAAACACAGTTTAATCCATTCCCTACCTTACATCTTTTTCTTTTATTTGGTGGAGAAAGCATGTGGGGCATGGATGTATAAAGAGAACTGGATACAGCGTTTAAGGCGAGGCCTTAGTCATTCCTATGAAAGGTGCTCAGTGGTGCATGAGGCCCAAAAAACTTCCCAAGCATACAATTAGCCAGTGTCTCTGCATCATTGGGTCCATTGGACAACTGCATTTGTGACTTTCTTGAGCCAAGCAGCTAACTTACAGTTTAGCAGTCTGCTGACTTGAATGGGGATAAAATAAATTAGTAGTTCGGCTCTTCTAGACATTCAAGATATTATTGGACAAAATGGATCAAATCCAAATAGTAAAACAAGGAATTTGGCACTTCCTTGAGGCCTGATGTGGTGAAATCCAAAGCTTGGCAGGCTTTCCATGCCTGGTAACCATTGACTATTCAAGGCTATTATTGGACTATTGCTGGGGGAGGAGTTTAGTTAACAGTCAATTCCCAACTACAGCAACTGATATATACCTTAAAACTTCAATTAAAAGTCTAGTCCCAATGAAACACCCAGTCCTTTTTACTAGCCCAGTATTACATACATTTTAACAAATAAAGGCCTGGTCTGGTTGCCAAGCAGTTCATTTTTTTATAGAAGTTCTTTGGATGTATAAAACCAGGTTGTTAGCTACCTCTAATTATGCGTCCATTCCCCTATTATCCTGTAAGTTATTCATATTCCTTTAGTCTGTAAGGGTCCTCAGATCAAAAGAATCAAAAGGGTTTTTCATAAAAATTAATCCAAGTTGTGAGAATTGTTTTAACAGGATAAAACAGTGTGTGTCCTCGAGTGCCATAACTTACGTTGTCTCTGATGTGCTGTCTGTTGGAGCTAGATCAAATGAATGATTCATAATTGGTATATTATTTGAAGCCTTAATGTTAAGCAAGTAATTTTCATACTGGTTTAAATAAACAATTTGACTATATTTCGAGATCATTGATTTCAGTGATTTAAGTTAATTATAGCCTGGTCTATTAATTTAAGTTTTATGGGTATGCTGCACAATAATTAAAATTTAACACTTAAGTTTTTGCTGCCATTTTTCAAAGATTTAAAAATCTAACACTTTTTTATCCACAAAAAAAGACTCTCTCAAATTTTGGTCGCAAATTTGTTTTGTAATCCATCCACCTGACAGGTGTGGCGAATAAAGATGCTAATTAAACAGCATCATTACTACACAGATGTGCCGTGGGATGGTCTCAATAAAAGGCCATTCTAAAATTTGCAGTTTGATCACACAATTTTTATGACTTTGTAATAATTTCAGCTTGCCCTTTGTTTATCTTTGAACAAGGTTTAAAGCTTTCCTTTGTCAAATAAAGGACATGCATTTTACAGCAATCTGATCATTTAATTACAGAAATGCACACACACTTTTTGACATTCTAAAAATATACTTGCATAAGTAATTTTCTTGCCTCCTCCATCTGTCTCAAAAGAGATACATGGCTTTAAGAATTCAGACATCCTCTTTAATCAAGACTTTAATGTATATGAATAAATATAGGCCTGCTGGCTTCAAATGATTCTGTTACCAACGCCATTTAGCACATTATTAACACGTATGATGTGGGATGAAGACATGCTCAGCAGAGACAGTTGGTAAATAGGAGAGGAACTGTTTTACATATTTAACATATTAGTGATTGTTTATAAGAGACGAGCCGTTATTAGTGGAGATGGAGACGGCGCTCATACTGAGAAATCAAGGATGCAGCGATGTTGTTACACATTTATGCAAAACAAATCTGATCAGAAGTAACCTCCAGGCAATGATACAAAAGAAAATGCGTTGTGGGAGGAAGGCAAGCAAATATTTGATCAAAGTTAAGAAGAATGTCTGTGTGTTATGCTTTTCATCCACATCCAACTTTGCAGCCTGGCAACAACATCCACCAATCAAATATATTCAAATTTTTATGTACAGCAGCACATTCTGTTCTGCCAGGAATAGATGATAGATGTCATCATCACTGTGGAAGAGTGTAACACTGCTGAGGAGGCAAGGAAATCGTTTAACAATTTGATTACAGTCGGACTGATGGACACTGTGGTGCTCATAAACAACATCATTTATTTGCTCAACATTTTATTAGCAAATATTAAAACATATTAAACAGTGGGTGGCTGTTAAAACTTGTTTTTGCAGAAAGATTGCAGCCAGGAAACTGATGAAACAGGCAGCCAGTGCAGAGCTAACTACGGATAAAAATTAATAGATTGAGTGACTAATGTGATCAGTAATTTTAAATTTAACTAACAGTGTTTTATGACACTTTTTACCACCACAAAAGCGTTTACTTCACCACCATCTCTGCTATTTTGAGCGAGTAAAGCTGACTCACCCACCCCAACTTGAATCTCTGATAGTTAAAACTCATTAGATTTTCCAATGCAATAGTTATGAAAATTACCTTTTGCAATTCAAATCCACAATCTAGAACCCTAGAGAGATAATTTTATCATCTCCATATTCATCCGCAGCAGTGTCAACAACACTATTCTCCCCCATGGATGTTATTTAATACATGAGTTTCCTATGCCAATCCAAACACAAACCCTACAACTCGAAGACTTGAAGGTTATAACCAGTGGTTGTTGTCTTAAGTTTATTCTCCACCAGGCTTTTGTATTAAAACTGTCAGGGTGACCCTGCTTTAACAAATTCATTGTACATTTTTAGACTAGATGGATTTTTAAATTAACCATTCGACCTAAATTCTCAAAGCCAGTAAATACTTTTGTAATGCACATGTACAAAATGTTTTGTCATGTCTGACTTTATGCCATGAAATCAGTTAAAGAATTGAATTTTATGTAATTTTAACAGGCAAAGGACATTTTTACAAGAGCAGAACATGTGTTTCAAACGAGAGCAAAGGTCATCAATTTAGAAAGCTAGGTGGCACAAATCATCACTTAATTTTAAGATGTAATTTTGTGGTTTCTAAAGAAAATCAGCCGAGTCATCAGCAATATGAGGAGAAAAGAAACAGTCTTAAAAGTAAAAAGTGGACAGAAAGTGATAATATCTGAAGGAGCAGCATGACTTTTCTGTCATTATCAAATTTGATATTTCCATCAGACCTTGAGGTTTTATTGCAGGAGGGTTTTTTTTTTTTTTTTTTTTTTTTTTTTTACAATGATCTTAAAAGAGTCAGAATTAAGGGTGCTTTCAGACCTAGAGTTGTCTTGCTTTGGTCTGAATCAGGGACTATTTTTATTACAGAGTTTCATAATTGCCTAGAGTTGGTTCGTGTTCTCATGGCAGCATTTACAAGCGAACCAGATAAAATTCCTTGAGTGGCAAAGCTGCTCTCTTCAGAATTTCCATGCGAGAAAAATCCAGGAAGTAAACAAAACGTTGAAGAAGAGTACACTTGCAAGATAAATGTGACACTTTCTAATGTCACAATGGAGGGACAACTACGCAGGTTGATTTTAGCGCTGCTCATCGTGGACTATATTGCTGTCATTGTTCATTTGAGTCAAACCATACAGTTTGAAAACGAGGCGCGGCTCCAACTAGAAAACAATGTTTTGATGCATTGGATGTGCTGAATGTGCATATTAAGGCAGTACAGGAGGAGGCGCACATTAATAATCCTCCAGGACTGTAACATGCTCATGTTTAACCCAAACAATGTGTCATGTGACTGCAGTTGGTTCGGATCAAGGTCAGGACACGGTCTCACCACAAACTAACCATACTAGAGTTTGTTTGTAACCAGACCGAGAACACCTCTTCAAGAAGGTCTCAGTCCAGTTGTTTTGGTGCGCACCTGAGTGCGATTGCTGTGTTCACACCTGCCCAAACAAACCACACTTAGGGAGCAAATGAGCTTGAGTTTGATCAAACCGAACCAAACAGGGCAGGTGTGCTTCATCTCGTTGAATCTTCAAATTCAACAAGCAAGATCTTTCATGTCACATGCAATCCCTGTAAAGTAGTGATACTCGTCTGGGGTGCATCCATTTTTCAATTCACAACACAAATAAATTGATTTATACTAGGACATTTGTTTTTGTTTTTTTCCCTTGCACTCCGAATGTAAATAAGGTGCATCAGAATAGAGCGAGTTTATTAAAAAACAAACATGCCAGGGAAGGTGAAGTGACAACAGCAAATGTCAAAAGGTTGATAACTTTTTTTCGTTATTATTATTTAAGGTTAAACTCAGAGCATTATTAAAGCAGCAAACTTCTATTTTCTAAAGAAAGACAGTGTGATGGCATTCTGAACACAGAATGTTGTGACCGTCCCTCTGTGTGTGTTGTAATCTGAGCTTTTCTGTGGTTTGTCGTGGTAAACTGGTCTGGCTGCACGTGCATGTTAGTGCATGTATGTATGCCACTACCTAGCTCATCACCACCACTTTGCATTGCACTCATATAGCGGTTACCGATGATACTGGGACAGCATTGTCACGGAAACGTAGCACCCAACCTCTGGTTCCCTCCTGGTTAACACCATTAGCTCTGTCAGCACTGCTGTCATTGTTTAGCGCTGATTATGGATTTAGCACAGTTAGCTGCTAGCTCTGTTAGCTGATAGCTTGTGGCTCAGCGTTCTCCATGTTGAGAACCGTGTTCAGACAACTCATTTGCTTTGAATTTTGCAGACAGCCCCTTTCATGTTTGTTTGCTGTTGTTACTGGTGATATTGGGATAGCATTATCATGGAAGCATAGGGCCCACCTTCCGGTTCCCTCCTGGTTAACACTGTTAGCTCTGTCAGCACTGTTGTTGCTGTTTAGTGCTGATTATGGAGTGAGCAGCGCTAGCTGCTAGCTTGCGACTCAGACCATGCTGATAACCGTGTCCAGACAACTCATATGCTCTCAGTTTTGCTTACAGCCCCTTTAATGTTTGTTTATTAACTGTCACCTGGGCAAATTGAGTTGCGTACCCTGCTTTAATGCACTGGTGGTTGATTTGTTGGTTGTCTTATCGGGGGTTGAACTCAGTTTGGCCTCTGCGTTTAGCTGTTGGACTGGTACCTAACGTGTTAGCTTGGTGCGGGGACTGGAAAGTGTGGAAATGTGGTAACTCCACAGTTGTTTTACTTACTTTTTTGACATTTTTGTTAGCTAGCTTGCCACTATTAGCCACTACTAAACCTACATTAGGAATTCCTGGATTTTTATCTTGTCACCCCCATAGTTCACTTTGAGGAAGGAAATGCTGGGGCTAAACTAACGTTAGTTCCTTGTTCCTGTGTGCAGTCAATGTGGCTAATGTTAAGCTCGCTGTTGATGGGCCATTCATAGCTCCCAAATGTAGGCTGGCCCCTTTTATAAACCACATTCTTATATGTGTTAAATACAAAATATGTGACGTGCTTCGAGGATTTGGTCTTTTTCTGAGGTGCACCTTTGGTAGAACTGTGCTAAATAATGGAAGGTAAGGAAGGCAATCGGCACAAAAGAGGTAACAAACATTTATCAATCAACTCTAGGCTCACTAGAACTCCTGGAACAACTGAACAACACAAAATGATAATATCTCACACAGCAGTATCATTTTTTTCCATTGCAGACAACTTGATTAAAATGCCCCTCCTTAATCCCCAGCCTTCAGGCTACTCGACCTGCCACTAACACCCCTCTTGTCTCTCGCTGTTCCCTCGTTATCACAGCCAGCTTGCCTGTCCCAAATGCCCTTCCTGCATTTCATGTGGTTTTTAATACACCACCTGCCTTCTGATGCCCACCTCGCATCTCATTACAACTTTAGACAACACTTCACCGGCTCCAGCCTCCTCCACGGGTTTACTCTGGGTACATTTTTAGGGATTTAGCGGATTTTCTTATCCATAGTGACTTGGTGACTGTAACATTAGAATAAGCTTCTTGGATCACTGAAATAACAAGCAATCAATAGTAACACTTGTGAGGGTTGGGACCACAGATGGGTCATGTGTGAGCGGCGCGTGGGGGAAAATAAGTAGGTGAGCATGTGGGACAAAAAACACTTTGGAGCATAATTATACTAAGTAAAGGAGAATATTCATCAGTCAGTGGGAAAAGTATTTGTCAAGTAGAGTCTGTCCCAGAGAATCTAAACAAGTCTCGTCAAGAATAATGGAAAGAAATTAAATGTGGTTAAGCTTTCAAAATATACCCCTTTATATCAGTACGGTGTTGAATAAGCAGAATTCTTGTTTTAGCAGCTGCTTTATGACAAATAACCTCTGATTTTGTTATATTTACAGATAGGCTATTACACTGTATTTTAAAGGCGCCCTATTAAGGTTTTGACCACTAGGAGTGCTGAAGAGCAATGTTTCTATGAGTGTGTCCCATAGATTTAAATAATAACTAGATGCCGGACGCCAAGATGACACCTATTCTACCTATTCTGACACCATACTTCCGCAGTATGTGGCCCACTGAATATGTGCCGTAGTGTTTCTCCTGCTGACCCCGCCCTCGAGTTCATACTTGGCTCTTAGCCTTCAAATTGTGAAGTCAAAAATCGCTTTCTTGGCTAACCCTATAAAACAACCATACCTCAACAATTCAGAATAGAGAGATTCATGGTGGGTCCCTGTTTTATGGGGGTTTTTTTTGGATTGTACACAGGCAGAGGGCAGGCAACACAATGCACATTACTACTGCCGGTTTCACACTATTCTGCTGATCAAGAGTTGGCAAAAGAACTTCAAACTATCAAACATGAATGTACACAGATTGTGGTTTCTTTAAAACATTTAAAAATGTGTAATACATGAGAAAGAAAATGCATTTAACATGAAAACCAAATGTCAACATAGATTTTGTCTGTTTACAAGAAAGCTCCACATGGTACTTTAAAAGGGGAACTCCACCAATATTACACATCAAAGACTGTTTACTGGTGTTGGGGAGTGCTATTGCATATGTGAAAAAACACTGGATTACATCTTTTGTGGCCCTTGAGGGAGCTGTGCGAAATCTGATAAAAAGCCTCAAGTAACATGCATCAGTTAGGGCTGCTCCTCACCTCTGCTTGAGACAAGCGTCTTGAGGCTACATTAGCTGCTACTAGCATAACACCTAAATCTTCAACCAAGACACAGGCAGTGAAGTTGTATTGTAGGTAATGTAGGACAAAAAAAATAAATAAATAAAGAAGATGATATCTGTGGTTTCAGCCAAGTGGCAACCTATGTGACTGAAAAATGAAGCCAGAGTGGAAGTTTAAAAAACTGTGGTTCCTTGAATGGCCACTTGAGGCTGGCTCCAAAACAGGGTCAACCCCATAGACTCCCATATTAAAATGCACAATTTCACAGCAGAAATAAACATGTTTACAGCCTGGTAGAAAGAACAGTTGTCTCTATAGCTAATTTTCCCCTTCATGACCCCTGTACTGAGGGTGAATTTTTATATAACTCACCAATTTAAACTTTACTAAGACTAAAAGTTCCGCATGATTAAGGGCATGGCCGCTTGAGTAAAGGATGTCCGCAAGACCTCACCACAGTTTATGAGTCAAATCCACCCCTCCCTCCTCCACAGCTTCATCTTCTGATCCAAATTTGGTCAATTCTGGCTCCAAAAAACCCAATGGTGACCGACGAAATGCCAAACTCAAGGCATGGTAGCTACATCTATAATTTTATGCAGTCTGTGGTTTCAGCGTGACAGTATATGGGCTGACTTTGTCATCTGGAGGTGGAGGGGACAGTGGATGGCAATTCATGAGAGATGGCTACGAAGCCAACCCGGTCTTACTCTGGAGTAACTGAAATCCAGCGCTTGGGCAGTGACTTACGGCGTCAGACACAAACGAAAAAGTCGTCCTTTAACGTTGGCATGATACACAGCCAGTCGCCCTTATAGTTTCATGGTGCTCAGCAGCGTCAGGGGGAAATATGGTGGGACAAGGATAAAAGTGAGGGTGGCCAAAGCCTGAGTAGGGCGGGCTGGGGGGCTGGTGGCTGGGTCCAACAAACACCAACTTTCAACCCAACGTCAATTCATATTGTTGTACTGATGTTGTGCTTTTATTTTGAAAGAGACTGTATGTAGACGGTAAATTTCCTGTGAAAACGGAAGTGTATTTTGAAAGAAGACAATGCATGTCACAGGCAGAACTTGACACGGCGTCCCAGAACATCAACAACCAACAAACCCAGGGAACTTTTCACATTGTATCTGGATGCGGAAGGTCCTGGACCATGACCAAACGTCTATATGTGACTATGATGGAGTGAGAATGCATTGGCAAAGCTGCAGACCACTGAAGACGACTCTTCGAGACCAACAAATGACAACGCTGTTTGTTGTTTATCGGCCCACAGCTGCTTTTCTGGCAGCTTTGGTGCTACCAAACAAAGATCTCTGAACTCAAAACACCTTTTCCTAATCATCACCAAATGGTTTAAATGCCTAAACATACCCACACATTTAAAAAGCATAGTTACAAGCCTAAAGTTACAACATATGTGCTACATAATAACATACAAATGTAACGTATCCTTGGTTTGCAGGTTTTCCTGCATTAGTTTTGACTGCACACAGCCTCCTCTGCCGATGTTGGCAGATACTTTCATATTTTCACCTCCCACAAGAAGAAACGCAGCTGTGTCCAATTTGTCAGCCTACTTCCCAATTTCAACAAATGGTAGTGTTTGGGTGATAACTGGGTGATGTGTGCCACTTCTAACAAGCTGTAGGGAGTGTTACGGGAAAATGATATGTCTATTAACTTTCAATTTCAATTACAAATAATTTTGTCAGTGTGTCATTTTCTTGTGGTTCACTTGCCTGTTCCTCGGGAAAATGTCAGCTCAACCTGAAACGTGAGGAAACTTTTTACTGCTTCTGCATTGAGAAAGAGAAAACTTTTTTTACCCTGTTGGAGGGATAATTTTTCTCTTATTCTAGGTCATTCTCAAAAGGTGGTCAAGAGAGAAATAAAATCCCTCTCCTCCTACATCATCCATCGCTGGCCTTGAGGTACATCACGCTGTTCATCTTTTTCCTACGCTACCTCACATTTTTCTTCATTTCGGTTACAAGCTTCCACATGTCCACGGTGCAAATACACAGTCCAGGGTCAGTATACAGACGTAAGAGCAATTTTCATTAAGTGAAATTGATGCAAAATAATATCCACTATTTAATATGTTTCCCTGCTCAGTCTCAACTCTGTGATCTGATTTAAACCCCCCCAAAAACATGAACTGTAACTGCTTGCAAGCAGGCCTTTTTGACTATCATCCACCAGACCTCCCATTGTCTGAGTGGGATGAGACTCAAAGCCATGAGAAAAGAGTCTGACAACCCTTCTGACAACTAAATCCAGAATGTGGGGGGAGGCCTGTAAATCTTAAATTTGGCGGTATTTCAGGCTTGTTCTTCAAGCGATTCTTGTAAAAAAAAAAAGTCTTTCTGACTCCTTCCTAATAATATTTTTTCCCCTTTGCATTCGTTACTGATTCTCCCACAAACAAACGTCTCCTCTCTGGCAGATTTGTGACTCTGATCCAGGGGCGTAATCTGTGAACGGCTTTGTCAACATCACCGGCTGCCTATTCATGTTTATCGCTACATTCCAGGAAGACAGGGAGCGAGGAGAAGGAAGTGGGAACAGAGATGGGAGGTGAGAGGGAAGGACAGACAGCACAGCGAATGAAAAGGGGGAGAGAGAAGTTGTGGGGGGAGAGGAGGGAATCACTCAATCGTTTCTGCAGAGGGAAAGAGGTATGAATATTCCAATTTTACCCTGCTCATTAGAGACGGCTGCCTCTTCCTTTGGGGGAAAGCACTGCTTGTGTTTGTTTCCAGCCTGATTATTTGCATGATGTATTCCGCAGCTTTATATTCAGTGATGGGAGAAAGATGGCGTTCTGGCAGGCTGACAATGAGGCCTAAGGGGCGCAGAGGCAGGCACAGTCAGCTTTATTCAACGCAAAGTTCAAAGGCCACGCTTCTTTACCCCAAATTAGTCACCATTTCACAGTCGCTAAAGCCCCCTTCCAACAACTCTACTTACTTACACAGCTCCAAAACAAGGCTATTTTCTGAAAGGTTGGGCACACCAAGGGGGGATCGCTATTTTGGGACACCAGCCTATAACTAATCATGAGCCCATGCTGCCAGCAACCTGAGAAGCTGGTCTCTACAATGCATTTTGGATGACCCAAGAAAGTCATATAATTTCCTGGTCTCCTGGCGTGGAAAAGATGGCTGCAGCTGAACCCTTTGGGCAACATCACCTATCAGAGGCCAATCGTGCATTGGCACCGAGACACTTCCTGTCGATCAGATCGTCATTAGTGCTGGGGCTGGAAATGAGTTTCAGATAGGCAAGCAGGCAGGCTGCAATACAATCAGGCTTTTTGTCGTTTAATATGACAAAGCATTTTGTATTTTGCTGTTGATTATTGTTTAATGTGTCATTGGTGTATCATAAACCGCACAAATTATCATACGCCTTCCCTTTATTATGTTGGTAACTGCAATGTACAGTAATGAGGTTTTGGTGATGAATGTGACATTTTTGATAATGGTGGCTGCTGTTGTTTTGCAACTACACTATAAAAATGTAATTTAAGTTAAATAGACGATTCACCCCAAACTCAAAAATACATAGTTTTCCTCTTACCTGTAGTGCTATGTATCCATCTAGATTGTTTTAATGTGAGTTGCTGAGTGTTAGAGATATTGGCCATAGAGATGTCCGCCTTATCTCCAATATAATGGAACTAGATGTCACTCTGCTTGTGGTGCTCAAAGTGCCAAAAAATACATCTGAAAATCTTCAGCAATGTCTCAACAGAAATCATGACCCAGTTACCCAAGATAATCAACAGACCTTGTTATGACCGGTTTCACATAGAAACTATTTTCTTTCTGTATCATTGGGGTCCTTCTCAGCTGAGTTATAACGTTAGCTAGCTCAGTGGTGCTAGGTGAGTTAGCAGTAGATGCACACTTCCTTCTGAGCAGTGATACAGTGTGCCTCCGCATACCAGTCAAGTTGCACTCACAGTTTACATCCCTGACTGTGAAAACATGGCTACTTCATACACACCAGTTCAGTATCTGACCAAATGTCTCCCTCTTCTTTCCTGAGTGATGATGTTGAGTAAAGGCCAGAAAATAGTTTTTACAGTGAATTCACATTTGACCTTTGGGTGTAAAATGTCATCACTTCATATTATATCCTATCAGACATTTGTGTGGAATTTTGTCATAATAAGTGTTTAAATTCTTGAGTTATGTCCAAAAATATGTTTTGTAAGGTCACAGTGACTTTTAACCTTTGACCACTAAAAGCTAATCAGGTCATTGTTGAGTCCAAGTAGACATTTGTGCCAAATTTGTAGCAAAATACCTCAAGGCCTTCTTGAAGTATTGCGTTCACGAGAATGAGATGAATGAAAGGTCACAGTAACCCTGACCTTCAGCCACCAAAATCTAATCACTTATCGCTGAGTCCAAGTTCAAGTGGGCATTTGTGCCAAATTTGAAAAAAAAATTCCCCTGATCACACAGAAAACAGTTTGCAGTTGTTGTTTTTTTCTTTGCAGTAATTAGTATCTAATTCCTAAAATGTTCAGGCAGAGGTTAATTGCTGTAGCTCTGATTGAGGGTGAGAGACTGTCAGTTAATAGTTTGTTGGACACAGGGAAATGGAGATCTGTGTGGGTATATGAGACCCTGTAAAAGTGGGTGGATCATGGGGAGTACCACCAGTTGGTCCAGGAGCTTCACCTCGATGATGGCCATATCCAGGCATATTTTAGGATGACCCAGGGGCAGTTTGACAATCTGCTGTCTATCATCGGGCCGTATAGCGCTGGGTGCTGCCACCAGTTTCTCCTCAATTATTTACCACCTGTAAACTTACCACAGAAGGTACGCCTCTCAAATCATCTCATTGGACAATGTGAAAAAATATGACAAAAGAAGGGATAACGTTGGGCACTTTTTGGCTTTGAGTTGAAGTTTTTTCAACTCCAAGAGTTCAGAGTGCTCCAGCAAAAACACCAGGTGCCTAGAGCACAGAAACACAAGGTGGGCCGCAATGCAAAAAATGCAAGTGTAAAGCTTCATTCTCATTAAAAACAATTACAAAAAGGCGCCTCCAGCTGCTAAAACACTTTCTGTGTCATCAGGGCCTTAAGGCGTTCTTGAAGTATCACGTTCACAAGAATGAGACAGATGAGGTCACAGTGATCTTTGACCACTAAAATGTAACTATTAGATCATTGCCTCCAAGTGGACATTTGTGCCAGATTTGAAGAAATTCTCTCAAGGCCTTCTTGAGATGTGGCATTTACAAGAATGGGATGGACACAGACGGACAGAGGACAGACAGACAGCCCGAAAATATAATGCCTCTGGCCACGTCTGTCTCCAGTATGGAGGCATAAAATACATTAGAATAATCTATGATGACAATGATCATCAGTTGCAGCAATGAACAGCATTATGTTGGCCAGAGATGTAGTTTTCTATGGAGCCACTTTGCCTTAGTTGTATTCATATTTTCTTAAAAGTATACTGTCTGTTCCTGTTATTATACAGTTCACAAAAATTTGCACCTCATAAAATGTTTGCAGTGTTCATTTCTGTTCTGTAGAGTTGCCTGTCCTGTTAAATGACTGGGCTTATAATCCTTTGCATTTTGTGGCACCAGGTGTTTTGCCGACAACATGCTGACATATTGTTTGAAAACCTGACAACTATACGGCTTCAAGCCAGGTCCACATATGAGGCAGTGCTCACCCTCCCTCTGTGACA
Source organism: Cephalopholis sonnerati (assembly GCA_019142605.1). NCBI lineage: Eukaryota > Metazoa > Chordata > Actinopteri > Perciformes > Serranidae > Cephalopholis > Cephalopholis sonnerati. The sequence goes on from JAGQAX010000022.1 coordinate 22,547,891, forward strand.
GTTGTTGTTGCTGTTGTTTGTGCTCACATTCAAAGAACACGTGATTCAAACATTTCCAGGAGCCACATCTCCACCTCCTAGCACAGTTTCATCAACTCCACTGGATACCTTTAATGTACTGCATAATGAAATGCAGCAACGAGCGTGCAACAGCTTTAATTCTAAATAAATACAAAACACGCAGTTGCGCCGCACATTGCATCATAGTGAAGCAGATTGTGCCTGATTAGGCTTCACACATGAGTGTGATGCTGTCCCAGCATGACACCCACCTTCCCCTCGCCTACTCTGCTCGCCACTCTCTTTTCGCCGTTTCTCTCTCCAGTCGACTCGGCTCTCCATGCCTCACTTACTTTGCAGGAGAGCCCGTAGTCACATTAGCTCAGAGCAGTAACTTTGCAACTGAGACACCCCCTGTGGTGCATCAGCTATCTATAGATTTTAGCAGATGCACAAACCCTATCTGTTGGTGTTTCTGAGAGGGAGGCAGACACATTTCCAGGCATATCCCCCTGCTAAATACGCATTTGACGTGTGCACATGACAGCAACACAAGATATAGTGGTGTGGTTTCATTTGGTGGCTTGATGGCAGTTTATAAGTGACAGGCTATGAATCAGGGGAGACCAAGGAAATAGAGAGCGAGACATAAAGAAGAAGTAGAGGTTGAGAGGAGAGGGAGCCGTGAAGGTGAGAAGGGGAAGAGATGAGGCAAGATTGAGAGGTGAGAGAGAAACAGAAAAACAGAGTTCAGAGAAGAGAATGTGCAGAGGCTGCTGAGGGCAGGGTTTAAAAAAAGTCTGCAGTCAGTGTTTATCACACGATGATACTGATACGGAGAAAATCCATGACATAATATTAATAAATATATTTTCTGATAGATGCATCACATATGTCAAGTGTATGAAAGCTATGTATGACTGAGATGTGTATGAGATGATGATGTTAGTTAGTGTTAGCTTTTGACTAGAGCTTGCTTCTTAGACTTTTTTTTTTCAGGCTCCTCCCTGTCTGTTTTAACCAACAAATGTTTATTATATGTATGTAAAAATGGCTTAATAATAAAAAAATTCATTATCAACGTAACGTAACAGACCCTTTTAGGGCCAACATTACAATGACATCAGTTTGTTAGCTGGAGGCAAAACACGACTCTCCACCACAGGGCTGTAGGCTACATAGGAGTCTAAAATGTCGTCGTCTTGTGTTATTGGGAGCCAGAATAGAAGGAGTCATGGCTCAAAACTTAAGTTCGATCACATACCAGATGCCACTGCCCGTCAACAAAAACAAAGACAACTATGGTTAAATGTGATAAGGTGAAAGAACTGGATGGAGATGATGATCAGAAATGCACACTTCATATCAGGTTAAGGAAAAAGTATTTCCTGTTGTAGAGATGAATAACGTTGTGTGTATTAAAGGTTATCATGTCCACTTAATCAGAAATTGGGGAGGTATTAAGAGGAATATTGGATTTCTCCATAATGCTAACTTTTTAGCGCATTAGCTAATGTTAGCTTCGATAACAAAACAAACTGGACGAAACCAATATAAGCTATCATTAAAATTTTCTCAAGAAACTAACTGCTAACTCGTGAAGCTATGGGCTACAGATGTAAGCCTACCTTTACAGACCTGTAAGATATATTAGAAAAAACTAAAAAGCACGTCAGATAGTGAATACATTTAATTTCATTATCATTTTTCTTTTTATTATTTTACTTCGTTTTCAATTTATTCATCCTCTCCTCTCTCTGTGGTAACCACGGATGTATTTTCCTGCACCAAACGCATGAGTAAAATGCATTGTGGGTGGTATACACCTCTGAAGAGACCATCGTTGACTCACTCCATCAGCCCTCCGATGGTCGATCTCACCAAGTTCATTTCAGTTTTTTCAGACAAATGGAACGACACTCATGATGGCGATGGGGATTCAACGAGGGCATGTTGAACGACTAATGAATCGCAGCCCATGTGTACTGCCAGCTGTCCACCATTAGCTGTGGGAAATACTGTTATAGAGTACAGACATTATAAAGTAACTTCTGTAGATTGTTGAGAGGAACCTGATCTGGCGGTTTTAAAACCGTAAGTCTGCAGTACACAAAGCTCGGATAGCAAAAACACTACTGAAAGCTGCCTACTGCCTTCACCTGCCTCCGTCTGTCACATGACAATCATAGTTGGTTGTAGTGGTTGAAAGTCTCCTAAGATTGGTAAGCAACGCTGCATCCAACTCCCCCCAAAAAGTTGTGAACGTGACCTCATTCCTCAGATGTGTGTTCACAAGTGTGTGCGGCTAAAGTCATTCTAGGCAATGATGTACATTAAGCGTATCTGACATGCAGCTGTCAGCTTGACTCTCCATTATCCCACACTGAACACACACACACACACACAGAGGTCTGGTGAACTCACCTGATCAAAGTCACTCATTCATGTCTCCCCCTCAGTCTCTCTCTCCTCTACCCTCTGTCACTTACACTCTTGGGAATCAGAAGGGGACACACACCTGCGGCTGTAGATGGCCTCACTAAACAGGCTATTAGGATGCATTCAGGGACGACAGGGACGGCTTGTAATGCCTCTATAATCACAAAGGCCGTGCTTGGATCGACAGATTGCTTGGGATGACAGCATCTGCACTGCATTCAAATTCAAATTTAAAATGACTGGTGTGATTTTTAATTGTTATTGAAGTGTTAGTCAGTATGGAATTATTGCACCGTACAGCTGTCAGTGTTCAGCTTAAAGGTAGACTGCTACAGACCTGCTCAGAGACTGTGGGTCAAACGTTTGGCTCAAGTTCCAAAACTATGTAGACTAAAGGGATGTTGTCTCTGGCTGGTAGTATTACATCCAACCCCTTGGACATTTTATTTGAAGAATCACATGGAAGATTTAGAGTCCCACAGGCAAGGCTGAACAGGTTGACGAACTCTTTTGTTCCTCAGTCCGTCAAACTATTAATCAGAGTTCGGGTTATAAGTCAAACACTAATAGTTGTCTCTAGAAATGAGTTTACCCTAACCTTAACCAAAGTACTTTTTGTGTCTAAACCTAACCATGTGAATCTGGGGCTGTGATGTCATAAGCTGGATTTCCATCCAACTGCAATGCAAAGATTTTTTAAGGCTTTTTATTAAAGCTATCTAGCAGAAACCACACCTCAACCGTGTCACTTCCTGCATAAATACTGGCCAAGCCCACGCCTCCTGTTCTGCTCTTGCATTCTTTGCCCCTCCATCCCTTCCCATCCCATTCTTCTCTTTCTCCGTCTACTCTACACAGGGTCCAGAGGGGGTTCATTGTGTCCAGGTGCTATGACGGATCCCTAGTCGAAGCTTTTCCACAACGTATCGGCAAAGCAGATGAGCTACGAGCAGTCCAAGCCTCACAAATCAGTCACGTTTTTCTTCAGTAAAACTGTTAAATGCATCGTGTTGATGGTGCAGTCTCAGCTGCTTTGTCATAAAGGCAACTCACTAGCAGACCAGTGACAGAGAAGAGGGTAGAGAGAAGGGATGACACGCAGCAAAGGGCTACAGGTCGGATGCAAACCCAGGGAACTGCCAAGGACTCTGCCTATATGGGGCACATGCTCTACCAGGTGAGCTAGAGGTTGCCTGTTGGGCGAATAATGGGAGTTGGTTTATCAGGATGAGGTGGCAGGTGCCACTACAAAAGAGGCCGCAATTAGATGACGTAGTAAAAGAGCACCACAGCACCACCACCTCAAAATGGATGAGCATTTGACAATGGTGAGCACACTGGACAACAAAAATAGAGAGTTTTGAACAAGTAATATTGCAGCTATTCATGTATAAGCATGTATAAGCATAAGCCACCCTGAAATGATCAAGAGAGCTTGCAGTGGCCTATACAATGGCCGTACTTCATGGGTGTATGTCTTCATTTATTAGCTGAATCTGTTTCAGTTGCACTTAGTGATTGTTCGCTTTTTATGAGATGAGAGGGGGTGGTGCAAAAAAGGAGGCATGTCAGATAATTTTTTAAGTGCTGGGAAGGTACTTACATTTTTTTATTTGGTTTGGGGGAGGGACATAAATGGCTGTATTTTGTATATATTTTACTGTTGATTTTTAAAGAAAACATGCATACAAAAAACGCTACTTCATTTCATTTCATTTCGTTGGGGGCTGCCGGTGTGCTGGAACCTATCCCTGATGATAGTGGCCGAGAGGCAGGGTACACCCTGGACAGGACATCAGACTACAACAGGGCTGACACATAGAGACAGACAACCATTCACACTCATGTTCACACCTTCGGACAATTTAGAGTCACCAATTAGCCTGCATGTATTTTGACCGTGGGAGGAAGCTGGAGTACCCGGAGAAAACTCACACTGACATGGGGAGAACATGCAAACTCTGCACAGACACATTCTAATGTGATATTAAAGCTGGATTTTGCATTGTGTGCAGACCCTACGCACATCGCCTACGCCGTTGTGAGTATTTATACTTGTGCGGTGGTGTGTCTGTGTGACTCTGCAGTTACACCTCCAAAACACTAGTCGGCGGCAGGGTTTCTGTGAAGTCCTGTAAAGTTTAGTTGATTCAAAACACACCCAAACATGGCTTAATAGAGACAATTTCAAACACAAGTAAACAAATCAACTATAACTCACAGCATTCACAGACAAAGCACTTGTCTTTATCTGGTCACGTTTTCCCTACAAATAGAACATTCTAATGTATTTAGCACAAGCCTATGGCATTTTACATTGTATAAATTAGCCTAGTGGCTAGCAATATTTTCCTCTTCTCATATGAAGCCAGGGACAACAGCAACATTTAACAAAGGTAACGGTACATACTTCAGCTCCGTTACAACTCACAATGTTCACCGACAAAACGACTGTCTTATACTTAACACGTTTTCCAAACAAATATAACATGCTAAAGTTATTAGCACAAGCCTATGGCATTTTACATTGTATAAATTAGCCTAGCAACGAGTGGAGATTTCCAAGCCAGGATAAATCCCGAAGTATAAATCCCTAAAGGATAAATCACACACAAGACTTAAAATGCTATTTTGTTGACGCATTATTGTCTTCACAATTTAGTGTTTCTTATCTGTGAAATTAAAGTAAATAAAAGCTTCGTTTCCACTGAGGGAAACGGTTTCAGCTTACAAAAATAGACAGGAGGTCTGCATCGCCGCAACGTGTAGTAACATTTCTGGGGAGATGCATGTCAGGTTACAGCGTAGGTTACGGCACTGTAGCTACAGCGTTGATTCAACGCAGAAGCATAAATTCCCTATTAGTCTGTAGTTTGGTTTTGTTGTTTGGTTAAATATTGCGTTTTGTAATTTGTGTATTTATGTGAAACAGTGTACTTCCTGGGATTCAAGACAAAGTTCAGAAAACATTCTGATTACAAAGTAAAATCAAATCAAAACAATTAAAAACTGGATTAATATCTGTTGACTTGAATGGTAATTGCTCGATTAAAGTCACATTTCATAGTCACCGTCAGTATGAATCATGTCCAGCCTGCTAAAATTGAGATGCACCTTGATTTCAGCTGAGAACACCCATTTAACATTTCATTGTTGGGGGAAAGAGAGTTAAATGAGATGCGGCACTAGCTGAGAATGACATGTACAAGACAGCCACGTCTCGATCTGGGGGGCTTCTGTAGAGTTTAACTGAGCAAGGCGGACGACATGCCTAAAGACTCTGAAGAGTTACAGCCATGAAAGCACATAACCCTCACAGTATCAAATCCAAAATTGAATTTTCTGCTCTGTCGCATGTTGCTTGTTGAGATGGAGATGGGGCGAGTGAGGGAAGCGAAGGGAAGGGAAGAGGGGGAGCGTTCTTTGAATCTCTTAACCTTTACGGCTTGTTGCAGTATCAAGCCCCGCGGACAAGATCGGACGCTGACACGTTTGTCGAGGGATGACAAATTAGCTGTCCTTCCACATGCCTGATTGCCTGACCTTTATTCACTAAGTGGTGGTGGTGGTGGTGGTGGTGAGAAGGGGGGGGGGGTGACAGCCGTAAATGGTGCCCGTGTCAATGAGGGGCCTGCACAGGAAATGCACATTTCACCCTGTCAATTAGAATTCACGATGAGCATGATGGAAATACAATCCAGAGCTCAGCATCTTTCTCCTTCGTGACCACATGTTAGATAATATTTGTTTGTATTCGGCTGTATAATGATCGCTGTGAGTCTGTACTGTGTAATAAGCCTGACAGATAGTGTTTTAGAATATTCATGTAAAAACAAAAACCCACTTGAAAAAAGGAAGCCAGTAATTTCCTGTTCTGTTCTGAATATAAAACAACGTGCTCTCTCTGCTGAACTACTTCATGTGGCACTCAAGAATCCAGCGCTTCAAAAGCACTTGAATTTAGAACAAGAGAGTGTGTAAGCAGAGTTCATAAAAATACACCAGAGCCAAGTTGTCTTGAGGTGAAATTGTTTTGTTTTTAGTGTTATAAAACTATCTCAAAAGCTCATTATCAAAAGTTTTGCACGTGATGTGCAATATTCAGATGTGTCTGCTAGAACACATTTTGAGTCGCAACATCTTGTTGAAAATGTTTGATTGAATTCAATTTGAGTATCTTCAGCACTCATTTCAAGTTTGTTAGGCTAATAAAAACTGTTTGTTGTATCTGCAGGGCTCCAGACTGCGACTGTTTAGTGGCATGTTACACACATGACGCACCAGTGTGACTTGCAAATGTTATTAAAACTTGAACTGAAGAGCTGTTACTTTGTTTCCCATTCACTGTGAAGAAATCCTCACGTTTAACGGCACCACTGTAACAGTTTAACTTTCTGATAACTGCTAACATCTAACTTTTGACCTGGAGCTTCAACCTCAAAACAAAAATATAAACACTTCCTGCCCAGTGTAGTTCTTGATTTATTTCAATTTAGCAGTACTTTATTTAACTTTATTTTAACAATAATTCAACTTTATCATAACATGCTATGATTTTGTTATAACCATATTTATCTAACTTTATTGTACCAATACTTAATAACTGTACTTTTTTTAACTTTAACAGTATTTTATCTGACCTTATCATAACAGTACTTTAAATTTATTATAATAGTACACTATGTAACTTTATTACAAATGCTTTCTTCAACTTTATTATAACAGTACTTCATTTAAATGTATTAACAGCACATTAACTTTATTACAATAGTACTTTATTTAACTTTATTAAACTTAATTATAAAAGTACTTTGTTTAACTTTATTATAACAGTATTTTAAATTTATTATAACAGTACTTATTAATAATATTACAACAGTGTTTTATTTAACTCTATTATAACTGTACTTAATTTCACTTTTTTATAACAGTATTTTATTTATGTTTATCAAAGCATTACTTTATTAAATCTTATTTCAAAAGTACTTTATTTAACTTCACTACAACAGTACTTTATTATTTATTATTATTATGATAGTACTAAATGTAACTTTATTATAAAGGTATTTAACTTACCTTTTTTTTATAACAGTACCTTATTCAACCTTATTTTAACAGTACGTAAATTAACTTTACTGAAACAGTACATTTACTTTATTACAAAAGTACTTTATTTTACATTATTATGACTGTACTTTAATCCCATTATAACAGTACTTTTTTAACTTTATTATGACGGTATTTAATTAACTTTACTACAACAGTACTTGAGTTAAGTTTATTATAACAGTACTTTGTTTAAGTCTAACAGTGCTTTATTAAACATTATTATAACAGTACAGTATAATTAGGCGACTTCAGCGTGATGCAACTGGTAATAATAATTAAACAAAGCACAATAACAGCAGCAGATTTTGACCAATCTGATGACTGAGGACACAGAAACTTGTGCCAAAAATGTGTTTCAAGATTTAACTGTCAACTGTTTATCTTTGAATAGAAGTTACATTAGCAAAGCATACCACAATAAGATAATAAGCTGTTGATAAAATATATCTTTTGCTCCATTTATGAACATTTTCTCTTTTCATATCATTTTTTGTTTTTGTACTGCTACGTATAAAATCTTTTATTTATTGGTTTTCATATTTTGCTCTTGTCCAAAAAATAGGAGAAATGCAACAAAGAACAAAAAATACAGGCCTATATATATTTTATTTTCACTGGGTGTGTGACTGCTAAATGATTAAAGTAAATTATTACATTAGATTATAAAATAGAAAGTTAACATACTGCTCAGGCTTCACTGAAATACCTGCACTATTAAAGATATACGATGAAGGTAAACCACTGCAATGACAACATTACACACACACACACACACACACACACGCGCTAAGTAAATGCCAGCTTTTATCTTCATCACGCTGAGCATGCTCACTCATCCAACATGTTAATGTCATCTGATGGCCACGGCTGACATGAATGATCTCTAAGTGTAAGTGAACGTAACAATAGCAACCAAAACGTCAGCTATTGGACACACACACACAGACTCACACACACAAACACACATCAGAGTTTTTCTTCCTGTATGTTTTACATCATATTTCTTCAGCATCAACAGACAGTAAACTGTGGTATTTTCATTCTTCTGTACCAGCAGCTACTGACCGCGACCGGGGAGACCACACGTCGTTAGAGCATCAGATCTGTATGTAATATATTCATCTATTTATTTTAATGACAGTGTGAAGTGAAAAAATTATCTCTGTGTTGGTGCTTGAGAGAAGATGGACAGCTGCGGCGGAGGTGTGAGATCACATAATTATTTGGCAGGTTGCGTCAACACAATGAAAACTCAGCATTATGTAACTGGTGCCGGTTTCAAAGCACATAAAAAGTGACGAGGGCACGGGGGAATGCTATGAAAATGTCATGTCACAGAGCTAAGAGTCACCAAAACAACACTGCTTATTTATTAACCTGATTCAAGACAACAACTTATATAAACAACTCATCATTGTAATTTATTGTTCAGGCAAACAGCACCAGATAAAAGGGTCTCAATCAGTGTGATGCATCATTATCTACTTGTGAAAACCTTTGTGTCTGTTCATATAATCTAAATATGCTTCATTATAAATGAGACGAACTACAGTTAAAATAATGGTGCAACTAATAAGGCTAAAATCAGAGGTTAGTAAACAATCATCTTTGGAATTTTAAACTGTTTTTGTTTGATAAGAACATATCTGCATCTCACAGCTGCTCATATGTGAAGCGTGTCATGATTTTTATCACATGTATCTTCCCATGTAATTATTTAGGACCAGTTCTAACAATCATTAAACAAGTCTTTAATGTCATTATACAAACAGATATAATGATAATTGGTCAGAGACCAATAAAATTGTACCACTGTCAAATTATTTTCTTAAATACTTTGATAATTCTGTAAGTTCTTTTTCATAAACACAATATTTAAATGTATTCATAGAGTGGCATCAAATACACAATGTGATATTTTGTGCAGAAATATTGTATATATAGATATTGCACAAAATTGCCAGACTATCACACTCACATTCACACCTATGGGCAATTTAAAGTCACCAATTAACCTGCATGTCTTTGGACTGTGGGAGTAAGCCGGAGTACCCGGAGAAAACCCACGCTGACACAGGGAGAACATGCAAACTCCACACAGAAGGACTCCCCTACCCTAAGCTTCGAACCCCTCACTCCAGGTTAGAACCAGAAACCCCTGTGCTGTGACTGCACCACTGTGTCACCTTTAAAAACAATCAGACCAAGTTTTTACTAACAACAACAAAGATGTGAACACTAAATAACTCTTGACTGATTGTCACACTCAGATTTACTACCAGGAAAATCCTGCTATTAGCAGCTTGACGAATATACAGAGCCACACAGACAGGTGAGCAGTATAGTCATATTAAATGTCATGAGCTGATTGAGAAGTAAATACAAATCACCTTTTTTGAGATGGTTTAAAGGAAGGATACACCATTTTACTGACCGCTGCAAACCTTATCTTCTTTTATTTTCTCCATGTTTATTTTAAAATTCTAAATAAATCCTAAATATTTATTTTAATATTAAATTTATATTACTAAAATTATCTTTTTAAAATTAGAAAGAAAACATACAAGTCCTGTTTTGGGATAACAAATAATAAAACCAACATTTTGCAGAATCAAGGTCCATCATATGGAAAAAGAATTACTAGAGACACACAACTGTTCATATTGGCAAAAAAATGTTCCCATAAAACCGAATCTACGCTCTTTTCTTATAGATATGCTACTCTCTGGTCCTGAGGGCAAATTGTGATTTGTTACAGTCTCTCCAATGTAAAGAATAGAGAATTAAAAGAAGTAAAAATAAGAGTATGAAATAGAAGTATGTATATGTGAAGTGATAAATTCAATAAAATAGAAATAAAAACATGCATTATGCTACAATGTTAACACTAGTACTTTAGATAGTGGGAATAAAATATACATCTTCACTGTGCTGACTCTGGAAGTGTGTAAAACTATAGAAATATAAGCGTTATGCTACATTAAAGTGTAAAAACTAGAGTTAAATTCAGACATATAAAATGTGTATTGTGTTATAATGGTTAGTACAATATATATGTCAATAGAATAAAGACAAGAATAGGAATACACATAAACAAGTATGTGCAGGTATGTGCACTGCATGTTGAATAATTACACACATTCAGGAGGTGTTAAGAATATTGCACAGTTGAATAACTGCACAGAGTGTTGCAGAGACTCATTTCATACATTGAGTGGTCAAAGTTTTTTAATTGCTGCCTGTCGTTTAGTTTCCACTTAAATATTGGATGAAAACATCAGAAAGAAACTTCTGAATCTAATTTCAGAATACAGACGTGAGCATAAATACATTGTGAAGTTATTAAGTTCCACTTTTCATTTTGGTGCACAATCCAATCTGTCAGGCAGCACTTATTTTAATTTAAAAAGAAAAAAAAAAAAATCTCATCAAACTTTTTGAGAAGGCATTTTAGTCACCACCTCCTCTGTCACAATTTCCCCTAAGGGATCCATCAAGTATTTCTGATTCTGGCTCTAATTTCTAGGTGAAAAGTTTAAATTCTTACAAATAGAACACATTAAATTGTCAAATTCTGCTGTATAAACACAAGGTGGGATGGATGGGGGCGATCCTTAACCTTGACTTTTCCCTGTCCTTTCCCTGCGTAAGTCTAAAGGTTTCGCGGCGTGCCCCTTCGCCGCATGTTAAGCAGTTCCATCCAGAGTAAACTTTACCCAAGTGCATCTTCTCCTACCTAATTGAGTTAGAGGATGCCATCTCCTTTGAGAACAGGACATTAAGCTTCCCTCTCAGGGAATGGCGGGGAAAGTAAATCGCTTTTAATTAGAATAAACCTTAAGATTAGATCTGGCCTTTCCTTCCCAGTCATTTGCATAGCTCCTCTCAATGCGATCCAGGCGCCTGGTGGCTGATAAGTGGGATTTGGAGATGAGAGAAGAGGAGAGGTGCTTTGACTGGAGCCAGAGCTGCTCAACAGGTGGTTTGAAAATGCCTGAGGGTGATTCCATCTTTATTGTGGGGATGGATGCTTCAAATCAGATCAAAAAATATTTGAGATATCTCAAGTACAGATGTTTGGATGGATTCAAAAGCGATTTCATTTTGTCCTTATTCCTACCAAGGCTGCAACTAATGATTTCTTTAATTACTGATAAATCTGTTGAGGTCCACATCAGTGAATTTATCATTTGCTCTGTTAAATGTCACCAAAAAGGGAAAAATATCAGTCAAAATTTCCCACAATCCAAAGTTATTTCTTCAAATTGTTTACCTTGTCTTACCAATAGTGCCTTCTACATATATATTTAAAACCTAATGATATCAAAAAGTATAGCACATCCTCACATTGGAGCAGCTGGGGGTATCAAATAAAACAATATTACACGAGAGGGTGTACTTTACTGTTGTTATTGGAACAACAAAGATAGGGCAGGCACTTGTTACCAAGAAAATAAAAGATATAATCAAAATGTATTCATACTGTGGGGCAATTTGTTCTCAAAATAAGACCCTTTTTTGCTAGAGTTATCTAAGTTTTCAGGAAAATACATGGGGTCTGGCTAATAGCTGGAAAACAATCAGTCCCCAGCAGATGTCAGCCAGCAAACCTGAGCTAATGTTAATGCTTTAGATCAGGGGCTGGCAACCTGCGGCTCTTTGGCCCCTATCCAGTGTCCCCTGGAGCTCTGACAGAATATTATATGAAAATGAATAACTGTGATATTTTTTTAACATTTTAATTTTCATTTATTGTTGTAGGCCTAAAGTAATTCTTACATTTTTCAGCTGTAAAAATGTGTAGCCTATACACCGATTTATTTATTTATTTTTTTTACATTTTAACAGTGTTAATTTTGACAGCTATTTTCGATTTAGTCTTGGTCTTGAGACAAAAATGCTGATTCATTTTAGTCACATTTCATTCATTTCTATCCTTCATACTTTTAGTTGATGAAAATTCCTGACATTTTAGTCAACTTAGAGTCAATATGTTTTTTAATCTTTAAACTAGTCCTGTGAGGCTAATTCATGTATTCCAAATTAGAATCAAGGTGACAGGTTGTATAAAAACTTAATTCAACATTTCTTTTCTTCAACTACAAATAATTTCTGCACACTTACAAACTGTCATTTCTGCAGCAGTTTTTTGTGGGTTTAAGGGGTGATTTTCAAGCACACACCTACTGATGAAAAGATCAACATCTTTCTGTTTATGGTCTCAAAAACTTTTGACACCACAAATAAGTAATCTGAGACAGGTAGGATTTGTACCCGGGTTCATTGTAAACTCTGACTTATCGATCTCCCTGTTAAGAAGCAGAGAAATAACCTCATTAAAGACTGAGGTCTCTCTTAATCTGCAACATGTTATACTGGAGGTTTAAATTTGTGTCCTCTCACAGAGTTGGTGATTAATACTAAACTTTTATCTCTGTCAGAGAAAACTGATCTGAGTTCAGACTGTTTACATTCAGCACAGCTACACTTATAGATTTCTGAGCCTTCTACCTGCCTGTCACACAGCATCAAACTATAAACCTTCCTGACACAGTCCAGCTCTATCCCATCAAAACTGTGGAGATCAGCTGCGAAGTCTGGCGACCAGTGGCTGCTTGCTCTGGTGCCATTCAGCAGGTAACAAGTGGAGCTAGCTGCCAACAGCCACTGCTGCAACTAACAAACTAACAAATCTATTCAGCAGCTCCACTATCCACAGTCAGACACACACAGCTGATTTTTTACAGCTGAATTACAGCTCATAACTTGCACCAACAGCTAATGCTGCTCCGGTGTGAGTGTTTTTGCTAGCTAGTGAAGCATTTTGTCGCAGACTATTTACTGGAGTTTACCAGCCTGTCGCTCATGCGGCATTTAAAGGTAATTACACGGCTGTTCTCAGCTTTCAATGTCTGATAGTCCACCACTAACATTTTCGCCAGGTCTCGTCTCATCAAGGAAAATTATTCATAGATTTCGCCTTAGTTTTTATTATCAAGATCTATTTTTAGCTCGTCATTGTCTTGTTTTCGTCATGGAAAAAAAGTCAACTAAATTAACACAGCATTTCATCAACTAAAATGTGCGACACACGTCTGGCCTGGTGCCTTTTTCTCTAAAAACATCACTGGCAATTGCTACAGTAGTCTTGAGTCTTCCTAGCTAGGCTAACTGTGGATACCAAATCCAAAATGGGAAACGTCTCAGGGGAAAAAAGAGAATTTAATAGTGTATAGACAAACTTGATCGCTTTCATCGGCAATGTTGCAAAGTTAGAGTACCAAATAATTAAAAATAGAGCACTGCAGAGTAGCCACCCTGTGCTAAAGCTTATTAATGAATGCTCATTTAGACCTACAGTATTAGTAATGCTGATGTTTTCTTTTTTGGCCTAAAATGGCTCTTTTGATTGTAAAGGTTGCCGACCCCAGCTTCAGATCAATCTTACTGTAACATATCCTGAAAAAAAAGGACTTTCCATGGACAGATTTACATCCATGAACTTTGCATGTAGTCTATTCTTAAGATAACATCATCACTGTGTCATCGACTCACCAGCACAGTTGATGTGATCAAAACATTTCCAACAGTTAACTTTAGAGCGCTGCTGTTTGCTCTCCAGCTTGCTGCACACAAGGGAGTCTGGTAGCAGGATTCTAGCAGCACCATAAATTATATTCATTAAAGAAAGTTTATTTAAATAAACTGCATTGTGGCCTACTGGATTTTAATTCAGCTCTGGAAGTTACAATGTTGCCCTGGAAATGTTGCAGTAGTAGTTTTAGGTGTGCTCTTGCTGATTTAATTATGTTCTAAATGTCCAGATTACGTGGTCGGATATACTTGTGTTATATTCTATTCAGCATCTTTGTTTCAAAGCAATTAATTGATGATCAAAATAAATGCAGATTAATCTTCTATCAATTAACTGACTCACTGTTTCAGCTCTAATTTTAAAGACAGACATGTCAAGACATTAAAATAGTGCGTTTTAAATCATAATTTGTTTCTGATTCTTTTCTTATTGCACAAGTGTTTTAGTAAGTGTATTTCTTTGTCCTCACTGTGGTATATCAGAGTGTGCTGTCCACTAAACTACTCACACACACCTTTAGGTCAATGACACACACTCGCTCACACTGAACAAGTGGAGGAAGGTGCATTATAAACGCCTTCATCATGAACTACCTCACACTCTGAACCTCTCTGTCGCTCTGTCTGCCCCTCCAGTGACGGGGAGAGGAGTCGGTGTATCACCATAAACGAACCCCGCCTCCATCGTTGTCTTAATTAAATTAGGAAAGCCAGTTATTTTTAGTGGAAAATGTTCCCTCAGTGACTTTATGTATTTGATCTTCAGGAACATCTCAAATAGTCTGAGAGGTGTGGCGTCTGTAAATGACAGTTGGCAACTGCAGCGATTTAACCTGCAACCTCTCGCTGATGTGACCGACTTTCTAACTGTGAGTGTGTAGCGAGGGGAGACGAACAGGAGGGACGAGTGTGGAGCAAAGCGGGGACATAAAGAGAGACAGGAAGGACGGATGAACAGGACAGAACGAAGGCAGTGACTGAACCCCACTGAGGGAGATGTGAGGGGACGTGTCCCAATCTCCTCTCATTCAGAGGTGACAGTCCATCTGTCACCACCATAGAAGTCCGCAGGGGGATCAATGTCTGCTGAGGTGGCCAAACCAAAAGCTATCTGCATCCACATTAGTATTCCTCTGCGGTGGGGCCCCGGCCGTCTACTGCATCGGGCTCCTAGCGCAACCGGCAGCGCAGGTGCCACGTCGATAGATTGATAAGACAAGCCAGACATGGCCCTGGAAAGCCCGCCACTGGACGAGTGATTTAACCCCCTCTGGGATAAACTTTTAAGATCTAACACACGCAGCAAGCAAGCACTTTCATACATACATAACACATGCAAAAAGCAGGGACACACACAAGTACACACACACGTGAGCGCACGTATGTGCCCACACTGAGAGCAGATATGGACATCTTACAAGGATGAATGGCCAGCCGGCGAAGGACGGCAGGACAGCGTAATAAAAGCCAGAAGAGGCATTAATCCTCCTTGTGGGGTTCGCTGATGTTTGCAGCATTATGGCAGGCCACTAACATTTGTCACGTCTCCGCTGTGTGAGGGGGGGCCAGGAAGTAGAGGGGCCACCAGTAAGTGTAATTCTAAATCACAACTATGTGCCTGGCATGTTGTGTCATCATTATAACACAACAGCTCTGAGGGGGTGGGGGTTGGTTTGAACACAACACAGGTTGAGTCACATGCAGCCTGTTTGTGCAAAGGAATAATCAACAAATCTCTTATTTCTCTTAGATATGAAGCTAAAATCAAGAGTTATACAGGTTATACCTGACTACAGTTAAGCTAACTGGCTGTAGCTTTAGATTAAAAGAAAAAGACATTTTGGGAATACGCTTATTCACTTTCTTGTCAAGACATAGATGAGGTCAATATCAATTTCTTTTTTTTTTTTGTTAGATATGAAGCAAGAACAAAGACTGTATAAAAAAATGGACATAGCCACCATGATGTCACCCACTGGTTTGTGGACTCCCGTTTTGAAGCCTCTGGTTTGTCTTTTTGGAGCCAGAAGTGACCATATTTGTATGAGGAGGTGAAGCTAATCCTAGGTAACTAGGGCTAGCATAGTGCATTTACAGCTATGGTTTACTGTGATAATGCTAATGCTAACTTTCGCTAGCAAAAAACAGGCTTATATACGTTAAAACAGAATATATTTACCAGAAAAACTGAAAATCCGACTCCTTAAAGGATCTTTTGGTACAACCAAATGCTGAACAAGACTTTTTTTAGGCAACCAAAACATTACAATTAACTTTCATGAATTGAAAACACGCCTAAACGCTGTGAACCTGGGGATTCGCCATGGTTACATTGCCTAACCAATATTGTCGCTGTGGTATTAACTTGTCAACGGACGGCTTCACCGGTCACTTAAAACGGCCACGGCTTTAATTCTGAATAACTTTGAGTCTTAATAACATTTAAGCCGGAGAGTTATATAAAAATTAGCCTCCGTGTGGACAGGGGGCGATATTCGCCAGTGTCAGTTTCGGTCAAGTGTGACCAAATGCCACAATTGCAGTTACAAATGGCAGATATCCAACAAGTGCAACGCTTATCAGAAAATAGTGTCAGCGGCCCCTTCGTAATTCTCTGTGCAGGAAAAACCCTGCGTACAGTTGTCATGTACAGGGAATTTAGCTATGGAGACCAAAGCCACACTGTAAACATGTTTATTTCTGCCGTACAGTCAGACATTTTGAAATGGGGGCCTATGGTGACTGACTCGCTCTTGGAGCCAGCCTCAAGTGGCCATTCGAGGAACTGCACCTCTGCGTTGGGTTCATTTTATAGCCTGGAGGTTAATGTTTGAGCTAAAGCCAGGAGATGATTGGCTTAGCTTAGCTTAGCTTAGCATGAAGTATTCAAATGGGAAACAGCTAGCCTGGCTTAAGTAAAGGTGACGGAATTTTCCAACCAGCACTTTAAAAGCTCATTTAATAACACTTAATATCTTGTTTGTTATATCCGTAGGGACCGATAACTGGAGTCTCTGATGGTTATTTGGCAACTGGCCTAGACAAGAAATCGTTCAGGAATGTTTTCATACAGATTAAATAAGAGAGGTATGTTAATTAGTGAGCTTTAGGGTTGTTGATAGGCAGATATTACTTTTGGACAGATCCAGGCTAGCTGTTTCAAGCCTTTATGCTAAGCTAAGCTAACTGTCTCCTAGCTTTAAATTCATATTTAGCATACAGACATGTAAGAGGTATAAATTTTGTCTTAAATTCTCAGCAAGGAAGTATATTTTCTAAAATTCTGATATAGTCTTTTAAACATTTCAGACCAGATAATTGTTATGAGCCATTTCTAAGTTTTATAACAACCATCTGATGTTGATGCTCATTCAAGCAACAACAGAAAAGGAGAGTAACTAAAAACTAACCTTTGTGACTTCAACAGGGCCACGGGCAACAAATACCTCTGTACAATTTTTCATTTGATTTTCTGGGCCAAGTCTGTCGGCCCTGTTAATAAAAAAAACAAGTGAGCACTCCATTTTATGAGTGGAGATGACCTTTACAGAGCTCAGGCTACACTGACGGGATTTCAAGCCACCAATTAGCACTCGGGTTTCTGCTCTTGTGCGATCTCAGGTCTCGGAGAGAGACGCACACATCCCACCAACAACATCAGCATATAAAGCAGGACACATATGACCCGGTCAACAACAAATGGATACAAAAGGGGCTCCTGGAGTGGAGGTCACGTTGTATTACACCGTGTGGCAATGTGGTGGTTTCATAATGGGCTGGTTGAACTATATATATATTAAAAAAAAAAAGGATTTTAGTGTCCTTTTTATTAAGTGAAATAATAATCATAACATACAAGGTCTGTGGTTAGAGATGCTAATAATAAAGAACTGTACAAAACAGGTCAGAAGTAGGTCTTCAAGTCGCTACATCCATGAAAAATGACAGCGTCAACGAATGCGCACATGCACTTCGAGGATTATGCCCCAGTAAGCACACTAACAATGTGGTCAAGGGCAAGCATAATAATGAATTGATTGTCCTCTGAGAGTGTCATAATGAATGTGAATCAGACTATGCAGTGTGCTTTTAACAATCAATAAGGCTATGAATTGCCACCGTCATCCGAGTGATTGATTATATTCATTTCTATTTAAGCATAATGCAGGGTTAGGTCAATTATGAATATCTTGTGTCGTCTCATAAATAAAACAAACATTCAAGGTAAAATAAGGTTTAAAAAAAACATCAACTGTATACATTTTGTTTTGAAAATGAAGGGTGAGGAAGAGAGAGACCTAAAAATATATATAAATTTGAAATTAATTTCCAAAGAGTTGTCAATATTCCTGAAGTGTGGCACATGCAGCGCCTAGCTATGGTGCTGCATTAAGCTTTCATGAAAGTGAAAGTTAATTAGATATGATGACTGAACTCCCGGGATCGTAATTAGCCGAACTGCGTGACTGCTCTCCTGTAATTAAATGTCATTTTCCCTCAGTTCACTGAGCCTGAAAAAAGAAGAAGAAGAAGAGAAGAAGAAGAGAAGGAAGAAGGAGAAGAAGAGGAGTAACACTGCTGCAGAAAATGTCAGTTACAACAAATTCACCTGTGCCCTGCGGCCTGATCCTGGACATTTCTGAAACATGGGCAAGCCAGGATGAGGGAAAAAAAGTGGGCTTAAGCTGGCAGTTCACACTAAACTCATAAAAAATGAGCCTCTGCTCATGGTCTCAAGCTGTTCCAGTTTCATAGCTCTGTCTGACATTTGGATTGTGTTTTGGGGGGTTTGGACTGCGGACACTCAGAGGTCGGGAATGAGTGTAAACAGTCAAGGTTAAAGTGTAAAGGTGAGAAGGAAGAAAGGAGGTTGTATCTGCAGGTGAGAATGAAATGTCAGATTCCTATATTCTACAGCACTGCCCTGGCAGGTGTCATATGTGGATAACCCCAGGATGAGAGACAAGAGTGGGGAGAGAGCAGAGAGAGGAGAGGGGCAGGGAGCCAGTCCAGCAGAGTACACGACGGGTCTCTTGTCATGTGTTAGAGGAGAAGAGTCAAACCAGCAGGAACCAAACTATTGACTGACACCAGAGGACACAACGTAAGGACAATCACTACAACAACAGCAACCACAACCCCACCTAGACAGTTTGCCGCTATCGTATACAAATATGTACTCTTTCCTACAAGTCTATTTTTCTTACAGTTACACCATGAGAAGTAAAATTATGTCTTTTTAAAATGCTGCATAGAATATTATTACTGTATAACACCAAAGATGCATAGGAGAAATGTAATGCCATTTTTAAGAGGCAGTTTTTTGCATGTTACCAGAGGTGTAGATTTCAAAAGGGGACACAGGGTACAGGTCCCCATCAGTATTTAGAATATGCATTTGCCCCCCACAAAAGGACTGACAAAATTAAAGACATTTTCAACATAAACTGACTTAGAAAAGTCACAAATTGGTCCAAAATGAAGTGTTTGATGCTTAAAATTTTCTGGCGGAGGACCCCCCCCGAACTCTGAATACGATCCGATTTCTTTATAATCTAACACTTTTCCTTACTATCATTAACCATGTTCATGTTTCAAACTCATGTTGTTTTGTTTTTGCAGACTCTTGAAGTAAATAGTGGTCAGTGATTTGTTAAAAATGGAGAAATTGGAGTACCCTGTTGTGATCAAATATCTTCATCTCAGAGGAATGTCACCATCTGAAATCCACCAAGATATGCTCAATACTTTACATGACAATGCTCCTTCATATGCCACAGTCAAATAGTGGGTACAAGAATTCAAGCGTGGCAGGGAGAGTGTGTAGGGGTCCTAACCTGAAGAGTTCTTTTCCGCTGGGATAAAGGGACTTCAGCAGCGCTGGAGCAAGGGTGTTGCCCTTGAGGGGGATTATGTTGGAAAATAAAAGCACTGAAAAATCTGTATTTTGTTTTGTTTTCTTATGGCTCAAAACTTTTCAGTCACCCCTCATATGTGCCTCCCTCCAGTGTTAAAATGAAACCTACACTCTTGCACATTTCCATCCTGTGACCTTCTAACCTTGTTTTAGGAGTCTGTTGTGATGCTATGTAAAGTGTGCACAGCTTCTTTTTCCACTAAAATTATCTTCAATCTCAGACAGCTAATTCTTTGCACTATTTTATCATCTTCATTCCTGGATCATTATCATTATTTGCACAGATTATTTTTACATTTACATATGTTTATATCTATTTAATGTCTATGTCTACATATCTGTTTACTGGCATTACATTGTGTATGGCTTTCCTTGCATTTTTTTCCTATATTGTGTTACCAACTATGTGCCAATGAAATTGCCGCCCAGGGAAAAATAACATGTTTTGAACTTGCACAAATTTCAATTTGACTGCTAATTCCTTGACTTTGCTTATTAGGTACTATAAACAGGATAGTTGGCGTTCATATGACAGAATATATTTTGATCTAGCAGTATTGACAGCTAGGAAATGCCTTGGTATGGACATTTAATGAGACTTATTACAGCATCAAAATGAAGGCCAAGGTATTTCACAAAATCTACCACATGAATTTTGATTTTCAGAAACTTTTCCAGTTTTTTTTAAACAAAAACAAAAGAAATCTTCATATTTAGACATTTGTCTGGCTCTGTAAGTTGTAGTCCATATTGTTGGAGCCACACTATAGTTTTATTTTATTTTATTCTTATCTAAACACAAGCTAGATACAAATATACACATGCAGTTATTAAACTGAACACAGGGTGGAGCACTCATGTGTGCAGGGCATATAGGTAAGCTACAGGTAATGGGAATCAGGTGTGTAGAACAGGAAGCAAACACCGTGTTATGTAAGCGTGTCAAGAAAAGCATTAAGTATAAGCGTGTAAAACTTAATTTGCTGAATGGAATAATGATTACATATGGACAATGCTATCACCCTTCTGTGTTATGGAGAGCGTGTGCATATTGTATTGAGAATAAACGGATCGCCAAATCTAAACAGATAAAGCGCACTGGACTTTGGTTTATTCTTAGCCCAGAACACGCAACAGAAATAAGTTCGCCCGTTCGCACCTTAGTGGCTTGTTTAGACATTTGTTTTGTTTAAAAAAATCACTACACATATCATGTGTGCTTTTAAGTGGATGGTAATCCCTTGATAAGTTCAGTGATTAGGCTAGATTTAACAAGGATATGATCCCTCACTGGATTCCCACAAGTAAACACTCACACAATGAATGGCACTCCAATCAGCATTTTACTTGAACTGCCTTTTAACTGAGACTAAGTTGAATCATGTTGTACTCTTTGGTGTCTTGAACTTTTCAATATAATAATGTAATTTATTCTGTATGTCTATTTCTGAGGGCGTCTCTGTGGACGCATTCATGAACACATGCATGAATGCATGAATGGTGGATGTCACTGATATGAACACCCACAGGCTATGTTCTCTATAATAATCACACATTTTACTGTCCCTGTATAGCGCGCCCTCTCCGATGAGATATCATTGACACTGGAAGAGAAGGGTGTGAGCAGGGAACATAATTAGCTTTGCCCGATGGACAGAAAATGACTGTGAATGTAATAAGGCTTTCATGTTTGCCTGAGAAAACGACTCCGGGCTCCCCGCCGTGTTTTGAATTAGAAAAACGCCAGGTTAAAAACCCACCTGTGTCTACGACTCAATCACTAACCTGGAGTCACTCCACCCCTAATTTCTGCTCTGTTCGTACCTGTGAAATTATCTGCAACGGCCACGGGCCTGGTTTGAAAACCTTTTCATGTCAAAGACCTCCAGACGTTCTCCAACTAGAACCCTGACTTCCCTTTGACAAAGTTTTGTCCTCCAAAACAACTTTTTCCTAGCTGATTGGTTGTTCTTAAAGGAAGATAACTGAGGGAGGACAAGGGAGACCTCCAATCAGCAAGTCTCTGTACAAAAGCTATCACAGCCCTACTTTGGGGCTTTTCCAAATTTCTGAGTAGGTATAAACTGATACAGTGTGTCCAGTACCTTAAATGTATTTGCTGAGATTCTTATCATTTTGCCATGATTCTTTTTAGCTCCTATTACCTGTATTTTGTGAAACTATTGTTGTGTTTCGATATGTTTTTGTGTTTGGATTTTGTGACCCATGTTGACCAGGGTTCCCTGGCAGAAGAGATACTGTATCTCAATGAGACCTTTCTGGTTAAATAAGGGACATATAAAAAATAAAATTAAAAGGCTGTAATTCTTCATATTTTTTTACCATCTAGTGTACTTTTGTCATGACATCTCTGTATGGTAGTTTTCATTGTAAGTGGCGGAGTCCGCCATTCCTGAACAAGACTTAAGGGTTCAGTGTGTAGGATTTAGGGGGACATATTGGCAGGAATGGAATACAATATAATAAGTGTTTTCTTTTCTTCTCTAGTGTACAATTACCTGAAAATAAGAACTCTTTTGTTTCTGTGACCTTAACATGAGCCGTTAATATTTACATAGGGAGTTGGTCCTCGTCTTCGGAGATCGCCATGTTGCACCACCATGTTTTTAGAAAAGTCTAGAATGTACAAACCAAATACTCTAGGCTCAATATAGGGCCATGCGCATTATCACATCAGCCACTGTACTTAGGAACCCCTCCACAATGAGCGGTGTTGGTAAAACACTTTTTTTTTTTAACATAAAACTGCTTTTTTCAGTGTTTTTACCAGTTTAAATCACCAATTCTGTTTGTTTTGGAGACCTCTGCAGATATATCAGCTCCCAGCAAAAACCTCCTGAACTTCTGGATCTTAAGTTATCAGAGAAAGAAGGGGAGCACACAATAGCAGGAGCTAGGCTAATGGCCATCTTTGACGTGTCAAACACCATTGGAGAAACATTTGTAAAATGAAACTGCTTTATTCAGTGTTTTTACCGGTTTTAATCACCAGATCAGTTTGTTTTGGAGGAAGAAACTATGAGCCGATAGTTCAGCTCATAGTATAAATCTGCTGAACATCTGGATCAGAAATAAAGTAAGCTCACATTAGCAGGTGCTGGGCTAGCAACCTGTCTCTAGAAGAAACAGTGATTTGTGACATGAAACTGCTTTAGTGTTTTTACCAGTTTTAATCACCGAGTCTGTTTATTTTGTAGCGGAGAGACTTCTGTGGATAATTCGGCTTCTAGCAACAACCTCCTAAACAACCACCACTGAAGGAATTCTAATTAGAAGTTTCAGCTGGCTGCAATCTGCAATCCTCACCACTAGACACCATGTAATCTCTTTAAATCTTACACACTGCTCCTTTAAATTATCTACTAATGCACAAAGGATTCACAAAAGATGATGCATGCGATGAGTCCAGTGTTAAGATTTGCACTTTTATGTCATTGATATCTTTTGTTCTTTTCATTTAAAAGGTAATATTACAAGAATGGAAGAAGATGAAATTGAAAATCCCAAAACCCCAGCGAAAGGGACGAGCCATTGAGCTATAGAGCAAGTATTAAGGATCCATCATCTGAATATTATTCCAGGGGGAGTCTTTTATGGGTGCTTTAAATTGGGTGATTTTATGACTGCAGCAGTCTATGTAATATAATCACATTAAACTCCCTAAAAGAGCCTCCTAAATTCTCCTTATGTTCACCTGATCACTTATCACCATAGACCTGAAGTGGAAAACAAACTGCGGTGATTTTTTCTGACTAAATCATTTCCCTGTCACACAACAACTCAATACACGACTTCCTACTGAACAACAGTTGTCCGTGTTGACCTTTCCTCTGCACCGCGGCTGTCTATGGCAGCATCTGTCCTCTAGCTATACTGTAGCTTTACATCCTGCCTGCCTATCTGACTGCCCGAGGGCACTTAAGGTGTCTGGTGCTAATTCCACCTGAGCCTTTAATTACCTCATTAATTTAGACTGACAGGGTAGGTTAAAACCCCTCTGTGATCCCCAGGCTCCGTACACGGACATTAGCCACTGAATGGGAGGCCGTAACCCGGTCCCCCTTTTCTGAGGCCCTTAAGTGTTTAACAAGGTTTATGCCTAATCCACAACTTTATCTTTATGGATCTTGGCCCAGTTTTTCAAAAGCAGCTTAATTGTTGATGGGCTTACAGTTGAACCAACATCATCTTAGTGCTTGGCAAGTCTTGTGTGAAAGTGGGTTTTAGGGACATTACGCTCAACGTGGCAGCTAAGCTAGGATAGCCCCCCTTATGAAACCATCAGCTGAGGATTTCCACTGTGGCTTTAGCTAAGCCATCTCCCATCCGGATCCATTCTATAAAGACGGTCACTGAAGGACAGAGAGCGAGAAATACAATGGCTTGAACTCTCCTGGAGATCCTATCTAGACAGAGGAGTAATAAGTAGAGGGCTGAGAGGAGGGTTATATTGGTCTAGCTGGATGGCATGGAAGAGAAAGAAGGGCCATCACACATGTCCAGCCTTGACTGAAGATGGGATTAGAGCGGGGAAAAGGGGGGGAGACAGGCAGACAGAGATAGAGAACAGACACGGAGGAAGTGATAGTGCAGGAGAGCAGGAGAGGGTGAGCGAAGCAATGGCGGAGAGGAAGATTGATGGCTGACTCGTCCTCGCTAGGTGAGTTTTTTTCCCATCTCTCCAGATGAAGCCTGCGTCCAAGAGCCTCCACTTCTGCCACGGAGGAGAGAAGCGGGCAGATGGTGACGGAGGGGAAGGCGGCGATAAAAATCACAGAACTGTTGAGCAGATAGAAAAAGGAATAGGGAGATGGTCTGAGATAATTAGGAAGATCATGCAAGAGGGAGGCAATAGTTGAAAAGAGAGTTGAGGGGGAAAGGATTAAAACCAGGTTTCATTTTTTTAAAATCCCTAGTTTGTTCTTTTAACAAAGAAGGATCAATCACTGCTCCTCTCTTCACACGGAGACACGGAAATGCACTGGAACATGGTACAAGTGAAATTCATTTGCCAACAGCTGGGGCTCGGGGCCACATGTGCAGAACAGAGCAGCAAACTGGGCTAAATGGCATAATTCCATCTAATATGTACAGCAGTCATTTGTATGTTTTGTCACATTTGTCGTATTCTGGGGTTAATCGATTATTCAATTAAACTACAAGAGCAGAACAATGAATTTGACAGTTTCATTGTTGAGACTGACATTATATTCAGTCAGAGTATCAATGAGAGCACTCAGCAACAGGCAGGACGTTAATCTATTAATTGATCAGTTTTGACATAATTACATAAGCTCTGCTCTGACTGTAAATTGTCTGGATTTCTGTACTGTCATAAAGATGTCAAATTAACAAAGAGTTTATAACCCTTGAGACTTTCATGATACCAAAACCCATTTTTGATACTACACATGGCCAATGTTTGTACTGAAATAACTGCAGGCATATATGTCCACTTACCGGCCACTTCATTAGGTACACCTGTTCAACTGCTCACTGTCACAAATAGGTTATCAGCCAATCACTTGGCAGTAACGCAATGCATTTAGGCATGTAGACATGGTCAAGATGACCTGCTGAAGTTCAAACTGAGCATCAGAATGGGGAAGAAAGGTGATTTAAGTGACTTGAACGTGGTGTTTACAGAGGATGGTCCGAAAAACAGAAAATATCCAGTGAGCGGCAGTTCTCTGGGTGAAGATGTCCCGTTGATGCCAGAGGTCAGAGGAGAATGGACAGACTGGTTCAAGATGAAAGAAAGGCAACAGTAACTCAAATAACCACTTGTTACAACCAAGGTATGAAGAAAGCCATCTCTGTCTGAACCAACAACACGTCGAACCTTGAAGCAGATGGGCTACAGCAGCAGAAGACCACACCAGGTGCCACTCCTGTCAGCTAACAACAGGAAACTGAGGCTACAGTTCACACAGGCTCACCAAAACTGGACAATAGAAGATTGGAAAAATGTTGCCTGGTCTGATGAGTCTTGATTTCTGCTGTGACATTCAGATGGTAAGGTCAGAATTTGGCGTAGACAACATGAAAGCATGGATCCATCCTGCCTTGTATCAGCGGTTCAGGCTGGTGGTGGTGGTGTAATGGTGTGAGGGATATTTTCTTGGCACACTTTGGGCCCCTTAGTACCAACTGAGCATGGTTTAAACACCACAGCCTACCTGAGTATTGTTGCTGACCGTGTCCATCCCTTTATGACCACAGTGTACCCATCTTCTGATGGCTACTTCCAGCAGGATAACGCTCCATGTCACAAAGTTCAGATCATCTCAAACTGGTTTCTTGAACATGACAATGAGTTCACTGTACTCCAATGGCCTCCACAGTCACCAGATCTCAATCCAACAGAGCTGACAAATCTGCAGCAACTGTGTGATGCTATCATGTCAATATGGACCAAAATCTCTGAGGAATGTTTCCAGCACCTTGTTAAATCTATGACACCATGAATTAAGGCAGTTCTGAAGGCAAAAGGGGTCCAACCTGGTACTAGCAAGGTGTACCTAATAAAGTGGCCAATGAGTGTATAAATATATATAGAGAGTGACTGTCATTACCAATAAAAACAACTATATAGAAAGGTAGATACTGCCATTCCCATGTTGGATTTAGAGCGTAATTTTATATTATTGAATGCAGCCTCACTGTTTACTGTTCACTCTCGAGGGCAAGTTCAGCATGCCGACAGCGGCAAAACAGGTTACAATCAGGGTGCACCTTCAAATTATGTCCACGAACTGTCCAAGAACTTGTTATTGCCACTGACAAGTTCAGATTATTATTCTTAGTGTCTGATAACATTATGTAAAGGATCCCTACAGAGGTTAACCTGTTCATTCAAGAGTAAGATTCTTTTTGTTTAACCAGAAACAGCCCTGAAATCGC
Source organism: Cephalopholis sonnerati (assembly GCA_019142605.1). NCBI lineage: Eukaryota > Metazoa > Chordata > Actinopteri > Perciformes > Serranidae > Cephalopholis > Cephalopholis sonnerati. The sequence continues at coordinate 22,574,874 of JAGQAX010000022.1, forward strand.
CATTGCCAATTACACCAGACTCTATTTAAATAAATATAAATTTTAGCATGTATAGAGTCAGCAAATTTTCACAATTAACTGGGTGAATTAAGGGTTTACTTCAACCAAACCACAGTTAGTGATTGTTGGAACAGTGGAAAGATGGACTAAGATTGTTTCTGTAAGTTGTGTTTTGTTTTTGTTGACTTTGAATGAAGTGTGGTGGTGGTTTTTGGTGTTAAATTACTGTTGGAGTGTGGTGGCTTTGGCAATAGCGATTGCAGGGTTGTTTCTGGTTAAACAAAAGGAACCCGAGGGGTCCGGCCAGGTTTGGATAACAAATCAGAAATTTTGCTCGGGTTCGGCCCACTTGACATGCTGCTGTGTTGTGCTATGGCCTATTCAAGTGCTGGAATTTGTTATTTATGTGACAACGCCTGAACGCAACACAGGCTCCGCTCCAATTGAGTGCGTGTACGGTGCCGTGCTGTGCTGCTGTGCGAGCGGCGTGTTTGCCTGTGCGTAACAGCAGCCGATGGTCATTTACACACAGTGTCCATGTGTGATCATGGTAAACAGACAAGCTGTAACCATGGTAACAATAACTATGTCAGGTAGCAAACTGCGTCGGGTTCGGGCCGGGTTCGGTTATAGTTGTCTCGGACTTGGGTCGGGTTCAGTCAGGACAATGCAGCCCGAGCCGTGCTCTACTGCACAATACTGGACCAATTTCAGTAACTGCTGTTCCCATTAGTCACACATTAGTTCGAGTCCAGGACTACAGTCCTTGTCAAAAATACCAGACTTACCCTTTAATTTCCCTCATGCCACTGCTTCATATTAAAAACATTCAAGTGGCAAAACAATGCTGGCTTTTATTGTGACAGGAAATGCTATGTATCTGTCACCACAGTTAGCATCAGATAGTAGCTGCACTGTAAACAGATTCACAAGTTGCTTTTCTTTTGTATTTCTGACAAAGTGGCTGCTTAGGGAGTGTTTGCTGTGGAATAAAACTGCACATGCTGTTACCACAGTAACCAGAGGTATCACCAAATCAACCTGGACTAAAATCTTAAGGATTACACCTTTAAAAAAACAGCTTTGATTGAATGTGCTAAACTAAACATGCAAGGGAAACTCATGGATTTTTGCATATAAATGCTCTTCTTCATTATCTGCTAATGTAATCATTGTGCACTGACAGATGCTTAAGCAGCATCATGCCACATTATGACTGAAACAACAATCCTAATATGGATACACTATATGGAGTGACTATAAGTGCCACACAGCTGGACTTCTTTTGTAAGCTACTGATGCAGTGTTTCATATCACACGTTACCATGACCCCGGGCTACAAAGGCTGCAGCACGGATCAGCAGAGTCAATGCACCATAAACCATGTATGATATGTGATGTGACTCCTTTATTTTGTTCAGCTGCAGTGTACTTTTGTATAAAACGAGCCCTATATTTCTGGCACAAAGGGCCGGATATAGATTTCATTCCCTCAAATCATGTCAGATCATTTGACTTTGGTGGAGAGTTCATTGATTTGCAAGAATAGAGATTTGCCACCTGAGCGACTCCGTCAATTTATTTTATTGTGCATAGTTTAAAACAGATCAATTAACGAAAAAGATAAAAAACATCATGTCCTTTTATAGACATATCAGGAGCAAACCGGGACCATGTCTGTGTAGTCGTAAATTGTCGTAAATGCTGTTATAGACGCCAAACTTTTTAAAACTTGTGAAACATTTAAGACAAAGCATCAACAGCTTGTTACACACTACAATACATTTGCTATAATTTCACAATAACTTGTTCAAACATGACCCTAAAACTTTGTTTCAGGAACACTCTCACCACAAAACACCTCGAGGCGACAGCAAATGCAATAAATGGAAAAAGATGATAAGAGATATAAAAACTTTTCCCATACCAACTTTGCTAAACTGGGCCGAAACTAACACCGAGCAATAAATCATACCAATTTCCAACAAATAACTTGATAATAGTCAAGGCTACCGTATGAAAGCAGAGATGAAGCCCTGTATGTCCTTCCCATACCTGCAGGCTCACTTCCCATCCTAGAAAAAAACACATTGAATAAAGTATACTTGCAGTTTACAGGTCCATTAAATCAACTGGGATAGTGACGGGGAGTGGAAGGGAGAGGCATTACATTTGTGTTATTGGTCAAATATCGCCGGCCTGTGAAGGAAAAAAAGGTGATATCCAGCACGGGCCGGGCAAATGGAGAAGAGAGTGAGGGGGAGGGGGGGTATGTCACTGCTATGTCCTTTCTGATAAGTGAGTTTTCACTTGCCTTCAACCCCCTCCCCACTGTAATAAGAGTTGACACCTATTTGTGACATATGACTGTATCTCTGATTGCCTGGGGCGTGATAGCATCCCGACGCCCTGCTCAGCTGGCGATGGAAGGATAGCGAGAGTGAGCGATGGAGAAATGGAGGGGTTTGTGGCTCAAATGCACCGGTCACTAGGATACTATATCAGTAGGAGATATGGAGGCTGTGTGTGTTTGTGTGTGGGGGTGTATGTGTGCAGCTCATGTGTCGCTTTGCTTTTAGATGTGTTGGATGGATGGTTGTGTGGATGGATGGCAAATTATTGGGTACCTCAGGGAATCCATTTATTCACATCTCCATTTGCCAGCCGCCAGTGCCGCAGTGTAGCTGCAGTGTCGCAGGGCAGAGCCGACATGCTTCTGCAGGGCAACTTCCACCAACTGTGGGATCCCCAGGTGTTTCCACACCAGCTGTGAGGCATATTCCCTTCAGCACGTCCTTGGTCAACCCTGGGGTTCCTTCACAGGTGGCCATGCCCATTACACCTCCAGTGGGAGGCACACTTACTGCTGGATGCCTGATGGGTTCTCTCAAAATGGAAGAGGAGAGGCAAAGTTCTGCAGTCCTCCTGGAGCGCAGGACGCTTTACCCTATTTTAGCAAATAAGCTCAGGTCCCGCTTGGCTCATAAACTTAACATAGAGATGGCGAAACGGACATGAAAATGGCTTTTCTGGGCTCTGGGAGAGTCTTGCAAGTATTAAATCTTCATGATTTAAAAATTCATAATAAAAAGAGTCTCTTTTATAATAGTAGTCTATACATAAATGCTTTTTGGGGAGCAGGAGATTTTTTATGTTGTTGTTGTTGTTGCTGGTGCAGTATCGAGAATGGCCAATGGGGCAAATTGGCTGTAGAGCTGACTGGCTGCACCAGATTCAGCTTTCTTAATGGTTGAAGCACTGTTGCCAATATAACAATCTCTATTCCTGCCAACTTCTTCATTACAGTCAGTCACTACTGCTCTCTCTCTATTCCTCTCACCATCTCTCCTTCCTGTGCTATACTGCTAGCATTATCAGTATGTCTTGTATTCCTCTGTCTGAACATGGCCTCACCAGGTGTTCAGGAATCAGATTTGTGTTTAAAATAAATGCAAGGGGTTGTATGTGTGGGTGTGTTGCTTCAAGTACCGGCGAGGGAATTAAATATAAGGAAAGTCTTTTTGAGTAAAACATCCTTGAGTTCGAATCAGGATCACCTTTATTGGAGAAGTAGGTGTACACATAGAAGGAATTTTAGTCCTTTTTTTGCACTGCTCTCATGTATTTCACAGAAACAGACATAACAGCTAGGTACAAGGACAAGAAATAAAGGTAAAGACAGATGGGATTATTTCACTAGCTTCAAGGCTTCAACGCTGAATAGCTCTTAATGATACAATGAGGAAGGATTTTAAAACTCTGGAAAGTTATTAGAGCCAGAGGTGTGGACTCGAGTCACATGAGTTGGACTCAGGTCAGACTCAGGTAACATATTTGATGACTTTAGACTCAACAAAATTTAAAGAGACTTGTAATTAGAATCGACTTTAACATTACCCCAGGTTGGGAGAGATTTGCTGCCTCAAGCGAGGGAGTCATGTTCATGAGTGAGCGTAGAATGGAGCATGAGATGGATCAGCGGTTTGGTGCAACTTCTGCATTGATGCAGACACTGTGCCAGACCGTCGTGGTGAAGAGGGAGCCGGGCCGGAAAGCGAATCTTTTGATTTACTGGTCCATTTAGGTTCATACCCTCACCTATGGTCATGAGCTCTGGGTAGTGACCGAAAGCAACCAAAATGAGTTTCCTCCGTGGGGTGGCTGGGCACGGACTTAAAGATAGGGTGAGGAGCTTGGACATCTGGAGGAAGCTCGGAGTAGAGCCGCTGCTCCTTCACGTCAAAAGGGGTCAGTTGAGGTGGTTCGGGCATCTGATCAGGATGTCTCCTGGGCGCCTCCTGTCAGAGGTGTTTCGGGCATGTCACACTGGTAGGAGGCCCCGGGGCAGACCCAGAACATGCTGGAGGGATTATATATCTCATCTGGTCTCAGAACGCCTTGGGGTCCCCCAGGAGGAGCTGGAAAATGTTGCTAGGGAGAGGGACGTCTGGGGTGCTTTGCTTTGCTTGGCCTGCTGCCCCCACAACCCGGCCCCAGATAAGCGGATGAAAATGGATGGATGGATTTAACACCAATGACTCACTTGGAATTTAACCTTTTGACTTGACAATACTTGATACCTTCCCTCAAGTTATTTAAAAAGTGTTCAACTAATCAACACTTTTCCCTTCATTTCCTGAATCAACTAACATTAACGCTATTTTTTTATGTTATCTATTACAGGCGAGTCAACACTTAATTCCCCAGATGCACTTTGTTGGAGCCACACAGTATTGAGTCAAGTTGTAGGAGAGAAAAATGAAGAACTAATATTACATTACTGAGTGCCAGCTGAAAAAAAATGATACCAAAGATAATTTCATTTGCATCCAAACACTATGCAGTGTTCAACAACAAAAAAAACAAACAACATAACGGTATGCAAATTATGTGGGTTGAAAATTACAGATGGAGTAGCAACAACTTCCAACTTCATTCATCATTTTAAGTGGCACAAAGAACAGTAAGCTGAGGCTTATTTTAACTTAGCTAGTGAGCTGATGCTTATCAAATGTAGCTTAACAGCTAAGTAACTACTTGTCATGATTACTTGGTTGTTAGAGTGGCAGTACATTGGTTGAAGAGGACTTGAAACTCAAAGTTGAGGACTTGAGACTTGTCAGTCTGGACTTGGGACTTGCGGGCTTGCTTTACATAGAAAACCCATGGCCTTAAGTTTGAGGGCCACAAAGCTCAATGCCAGCCACTTCACATTCAGTAGTTAACAGTTTAAGTGCACTTTGAAAGCTACAGATCGATTAGTAAAGACACCACTGGCAAACTGAATGTTTCCATATCAATAATCCAAAAAAGTGCAAGACACAAGACGCAACACTGTCAACATAGTGACCTTGAATTATTTAACAACTGCTGGGTATGTAGAGTAACAGACTCTAGACCCCATGTATCATCTCATACCAAGATAAATGACACAAAGTTGTGAGCTTTTTATTACTAGTCTACAACTTGAGATGAGCCTTTGATACATTATCACCATGCACCACTGACTGATACAGGTTTTTAATGGGTACGGGGGAGAAGTGTGACTGGCTGATAACAACACTTAAGCACTCTCAAGTTTTAAGTCGACATCACTCAACTGTTTTTTGGTACTACAGTATATAAATAAGTAATGCAGTATTCAAACCTCTGGGATCAAAAAGTTTCAATTTACGTACAGCCTTGCAGTCAACACACTGTTCACAGAGCAGAGGTTTGACACTGTGGTTTCACAGATCAATGGCCTGCTGCTCTGCGGTGTCTCTGGCATGATAAAACACTCCTCACTCTGTATGCTCACCGAGTCTGGGCTACATCTAATGTGCCTGGCTAAGAAGGTCACCATGGTTAGATAAAAATTGATGTAAAAAAGTGTGTGTTTTTATTCAATAAATTCAGGGTAGTGACATTCATAAATGTAAATGTTATATAAAAGAAAAGTACACCTTCTATGAATTGTGTGATGAAAGATCTGAATGTATGCCTGTGCAAAACAGCAATCATAGAAAAAAAACAATGGCATGATAAAAGCCTGTGCATTATCTAATGCACAGGCTTTTATTTAATCCCTAAATTAAATAAGTACTTCCTCCTACTTAGGGAGAATATTTCCAATATACTCTAGCACAATGGTTGCCAACCTTTAGTATCTTTATTGTACCCCACAAGCCTGTCAGACGAATTAAGTACCTCTTCATCAGCACCATCCATCATGTTTGGATGTGCATCATTTATCCACTTTTGGCTATTTCAACCATTCGTTGTTTACTTTTGGCGAACTATCTTAACAATTCATCATTTACTTTTACTATTTCAACACTTTTACTACTTAAAGCTAACTATGTCAACCATTTATTTATTACCTTTAGCTAATTATGTCAACCATTTACCTTAGCTAACTATTTCAACCATTTATTTATGACCTTTTGCCAACTATGTCAACCATTTATTTATTAGTTTTAGCTAACTATTCCAACGATTTATTATTTCTTTTAGCTAACTATTTTAACCATTTATTTATTACCTTTAGCTAACTATTTCAACCATTTATTTATTAACTTTAGCTAACTATTTCAACCATTTATTTATTACCTTTTGCTAACTGTCAACCATTACTTTAGCTAACTACTTCAACCATTTATTACTTTTAGCTAACTATGTCAACCATTTATTTATTAGTTTTAGCTAACTATTCCAACCATTTATTATTTCTTTTAGCTAACTATTTCAACCATTTATTTATTACCTTTTGCTAACTGTCAACCATTTACTTCAGCTAACCATTTCAACTATTTATCACCTTTAACTAACTTTGTCAACCATTTAACTTAGCTAAATACATCAACCATTTATTTATCACCTTTAACCAACTATGTCAACCATTTATTTATTAGTTTTAGCTAACTATTTCAACCATTTATTTATTACCTTTAGCTAACTATTTCAACCATTTATTTACTTTTAGCTAACTATTTCAACCATTTATTACCTTTAGCTAACTATGTCAACCTTATACTTTAGCTAACTATTTCAACCACTTATTTATTACTTTTAGTTAACTTTGTCAATCATTTACCTTAGCTAACTACATCAACCATTTATTTATAACCGTTAGCCAACTATGTTAACCACTTATTTATTAGTTTTAGCTATTTCAACCATTTATTATTACTTTTAGCAAACTATTTTAACCATTTGTTTACTTTTAGCTAACTATGTCAACCATTTACTTTAGCTAACTACATCAACCATTAATTTATTACCTTTAGCCAACTATGCCAACTATTTATTTATTAGTTTTAGCTTACTATTTCAACCATTCATTGTTAACTTTTAGCTTTTTCAACCATTTATTTGTTACTTTTACCTAACGATGTCAACCATTCCATTACTTTTAGCCTACTATCTCAACTATTCATTTTTTACTTTTAGCTAACCTTGTCAACCATTCATCTTATGTAACCATTTCAACCTTTTATTTATTACTCTTAGCTAACTTTCAGCCATTGTTTGTTACTTATTGCTGACTATTTCAACCATTCATGATTTACTTTTAGCTATTTTTTCAGCCATTTATCCATTACCTTCAGCTAACAAGTCCAACCATCTGTCATTTACTTCTAGCTATTTTTTTTACTATATCTATCCATTACTTGTAGATCTAATTCAACAAAAAAAAATCTATTTTGTTTGGCTATCTATTTCAGATGTTTACCTTTTAACTGTCTAACCATTATCCATTAGCCATCTAATTTAACCACTTCTAATTAACTTTATTATAACCACTACCTTTAGCTTTTTCACCATTTATCTGATATTTTTCAGCTAACTAGGCCTACTTGTTTGTTGATTACTTGAGCTTTGTCAACCATCTATCCATTACTTTTTGCTGTTTAGACTTCTTTGCTTGATTGCTAAATACTTTTCACGCACTCTAAATTGCCACATGCGGCGTTTAGGTGTTTACAGCTGACTCCATGTGTGGATATATCTTTTAATAACCTCACAATTCCCATTTTTTTAATTAGTTGATCTACTCTGCAAGCTTTCCACAAAGCCCCTGGCAACTGTACAAGTGTCCCTGATTTGCAATCAGTGCTTTCGTACATTGTTATTGGTTGTTTACAAAGGCAGACCGCAGTTTCTTTGGTCTCTTCAACCTATAAGGTTTCTAAGAATAAATTAGGTGGACAAGATAACAGTACATGAAACTATACTAATACTGGAACATACAGAGCCATTTGTCAGTCGGTAAAACCTTTTGTGTTTCTATAAAATCTTTAAGGATTCTTCCTAGAATATCTTGAGCCACAGAGCCGGCAAAGAACCCATTTGAAGTAATAACTTTATGTCATTCCTTTTCATTAACCTCAAACTCTGATAAAGCTCTTAAACTTTGAGCTAATAACCTTTGCAGCTAATGGCGTAAGACTGAATAATGTGAAGTCATCAGGCTTAGAAGTCGATGCTTCCTCATGACCTTACAACCTGTAATGAAATGCATCTTCAGCCTAATGTAAAAGGAATTGCTGCGATTAAATATGAGTCTTTTATTTTCTTTGAAGTAAAAAGGTAAGTCAGTTCAGCTGCAGTATATTTTTTGTCATAGCAGGAAGGTAGAAAAAAAAGGCCTGATCCTGTGGTTTCAGAGGTGTCAGACGCCAACAATGCTTGGCCACATTTAGGACTCCTTTTACAGTACTGACCTTTATGAACATGACACGGTGTGCTGTGTATTTTGCTGTGTTGTTAGACTCCCTAAGGATCTAAATTGTCTTGTGTGTTCCCTTAAAAGAGAAGAGAAAACACTTGTCACCCAGCTGCGTTGAAGTTTTTAAACCCAAAATCAACATCTTAATTTAGGTTGGGGAAGTGTGCTTCAGTCCTCCTTGAGCCAACATTAATAGCGAGTTAATGACTGTTTGTGAAGCAGTATGAAACCTCGGTGGTGACTGCACAAAATTACAGGTTATTGTAATACGTCTCGAGACTGTTGAAACTGTCACGGTCCTGATCGGGATTCATCAAAGGCTTCTCAATTAGGAGACATCTCCGTTGACACCGGAGAGCTTTTCCATCTAATGAAGTACCTCACATTATTGCCCTGCTAGTAAATTATTCAACTAAACTCCTGACAGGGGGTGGATGGGAAGACAGACAGAGAGAAAAAAAAATGAACGAAGTCTCCTCATCATTTTCAATTCATCACCTTTCTTCCATATTGCCCTCCAGATCACAGAGAATATTCGCCTAATCAGATTTATGATTTATCCCATTTAAATTCAGTCGACTTTCTCAAACGTTGAGAGGTGGTGGGTGGAGAAAGAGAGACGGAGAGAGACACAGAGAGAGAAGCAATTTATAATCTACAGAAGAAAGACACCTAGTGTGGGTGACCTCTATTTGAATGAATAAAGATTGGCTCTTTATATGTCCCACTATTGTGCCATTTCTAATGAGCATAAATTATTAACAGTTAGTGTCTCAAACTCAAATTCACGGGGCAGCTTTCCCTGATACACCTTATTATAGTCAAAATATGGATGTTTTTCAGTGATGATGGTACAAATGCAAAGCTATCAGACTAATGTGTTATCATGCCACTTATGAGCATTTTACTGTGGTGTATAATTATGTCATCCTATGTTGCATCCCTGGAATTCAATTTATTTTCAGTGATAATTTCTTAGTTTTTGTTCATTTAATTAACGTGTGTAGGCAATTCAATAGAGTTCATTAATTTTTTAAAGATCTCATTTACCTGTCATAATTAGCACAACATGACAGCATTAATGTATCTGGTTTAATTAGCTGATATTTTGTTGCATAAAGCTACATTCACTGCAGTCAATGCCAGAGTGTATAATCTATCATTAACAGACAAATTAATGATGTTTAACTGTAACCAAAAAAGGAGTAACCGTAGCGCTGCTTGTCTACAAAGTTTGAAAAATTACTACTGTATCTTACTGTTTGTTTGGGCAATATGGCTCTAAATTAATAATATGGTATTTCAGGGTATTTTTGTGATGATAATAATATTCTTGATTTTTTTCCCACTTGGACCTGTGCGCTCTTTCCAGTAAACTTGGTAGAAAATACTGAGGGTTTCAGGCAGGTGGGTCATGAGCAAGTTACTAAAAGCTTTCAGAAACATCTAACAATCCAACTTCCACCTTCTCTTCCCCTCTCTCCGTCTCTATCTCATGAATAATGTCTTTATGAAGATGGTATGATTCGTCAGTGGTAGTGGTTTTGATATTCTGATGACCTGATAGTCCTTCACGGGCTCCAGGGTATCTGGGCTTTGTGATACTGCTACTACTAGTGGGACCTTGTAAAATGTTTAGACTCCAGTGTTTGATACAGCTGTGTGTGACGTGTGAAATGTCCTGTAAAAAAAAAACTAGGTTTTTGGTTTGTCTTTGTCCAGGCACACGATGTGCTAAAAGCCTCTCTGATCCAAACTGTGTTGTAATAATTATATATTCAAAAAAGGACAAGTAAGGAGTTTATTTCATCATTCATTGTTTTACTTTACTGCAGTGTTTCCCAACTGGTGGATCACAGTCCAAAAGTGGGTCGCAGGCCCATTCTGAATGGACCGCAAGTGACTTGCAAATGTGTCTAGTTTGTAGAATACATTCATTATTTTTAAGTACGGCGAATCTCTGGCACAGAGCTGAATGTTTTAAGTGCTGTTTCCTGCTGTAGAGTGAGTGACTAACAGACAGTACCTTGACAGAGACAGCAATTAAGCTCAACAACATGGCCAAATGCAAGTATGAGTGAGTGCTGAGTGCCTTAAACTGTGTGGACCTTGAACGAATGACTAAGGAGAAATCTGGACCTCGTAGCTGAACCAGTTGGGAACCACTGCTTTATTATTCATCTTTATTATTCAAGTGAAGGCTGACCAAGAGTAGTAGTTTTATCTACATCATCACGTTAACAAACCACTGTACCTATCAGCTGTGTGCTTATGTAAACAAACCACGTAGGAGCTGTGCTGTGCGCTTGAGATCAAACTTAAGATGTAAGCACTTAAAAGATGGGTAAGCACTTTCTCTCTCTTTATGTTTGTACTTTTTAAACAGGAAACACACATTTAATATTATCAAATTTACTGGAAAATATAGCCAATATAACCAACAGCAAGTAGGTTGTTATTAGTACCAGTACTTCCAGGTTGTGGGACGAAACTTGGTCACTGATTAAGGCATAGGTTTACTGATCAGAAGAGGTGGATAGCTTCTTATAATGGGTTGGGCAAGCTTTAAAAAACCCTGACCTGCGCATCACTACTTTCCTCTGGCAGCACTGAGCATAAGAACCCCCGACACACACAGACCTGCATTTATTTTGACAAGTTGTACTTTTCCAAAGACTATTGCACAATCACACGTATTATGTTTTTTGTCAAGCTTCACATAGGCATGTATTATGACAGGCTTACAATAAAATGACAACAATTCTAGTGAGTGCACAGCTGGATAGGGAAGAATAGGGGGAAACGATGAGTTGAATTTGAGCAGCAAGTTGCTAAAAGGGTCTGAAAAGTCCGGGGCTATTCATTAAACATTAGAGATGCCCAGGTCTAATGACCCCGCTGATTCCACACTACTGAAGTCGCTACCCATTTTGGAACAAGCTCCTTGACCATGGAGTCAGTAGCAATTTCTCCTCCAGCCATGCTTGCTGTTGCTATGTGTAATGGTATGTCGTCATTACGTCAACAGGTCGGAATACTGCCATTATCACAATATGATTTTTTTATTGTAATAAAAATATTTCTGGTATTATCATTAACGATATGATATGGCACATCCCTACTATGTGACTGTCAAAAGATACAAAACGGGGCACCTGCTCATTAAGATATGCTCCATAGCACTACCAGTGGCAGAAAAAAAGGGACACTCCACCTAGTTGAATCACACTAGAGACTAAAAGTCAGGATGTCAAGTCCTCTAGCTTTATGCAAATGTAATAAAAATAGCTGGAGTATCCCTTTAATTATGTAAAATGAAGCAAAATCGCATAGTTCAGATTATTCTGCCATCTATGCAAAGTTTATATACACTGGCAAGAGTCCTAAGCACAAAAGGCACAAGTAACGAGTGAGAATATTTCTCCAGCAAAAATGACAGGGTTTCAAAGTGGAGTTTATGATGAGGCTAAGCATGCCATAGCCAGAGAAAATAAGAGGAGCTATTGAACTGTGGTACAGTGGGTCAAAGTCATGGGCCATTTTGTGTAAAATGAAGTGGATCAGGCTAAAGAGTAATCCAGTGGCAAAGCATATAATTTCACATTGCATAACTTGCACACAGTCAAGTGTGAGAGGAGACAAAAAAGAAGAGCTTAGTATTTTACATAAGATGAAGCAGGAAAGAAGGTGACCTGGAGGTGAAGTGTGGGTTTGATTTAGGGAATCAAACCCACACTCAACAGAGAAGAGCTCAGGTAATGGCAGCAGACACCATTTCATTTTGGCAAAATGTATGATTCAAAGACAAGAGGGCAGGCTACACTAAGGTGTGCAGAGCACATGAGGCAGACAGGGCACTTTTGGCTCGTGCCAAGGAGATGTCACCCCGTTAACCATGATGCAATTGCGAATTGGGGGGGGGGAGTGACTACCCACGAGCTGACGACAGAAGTCTCTGCAGACGCTGCAGAACATCAAAATCCACTCCTGATTTTCTGTCCTGCCTTGGTTGCAGAGGTCTCACAGGGTTTCCAAATACATGAGCTACATGAGCTCACTTCACTGCTGTGGCACAGATCACATGCTTATTCTCCAACTCCAAGGCGTCCACTGGCCCAAACGTATCAGAATAGCAAAGCTGCCATATACTTCCATACGTACTGTACACAGGTCATTTTAGACACAATTTAGATGACCATGTTTTCAGTGTAGGCACTGGTATAAATACACTAGCAGGAATAATAACAAACAGGATATTTCCGCAGCATGTCAGTGAGAACATGCCAGAAAAATACCTCCTATGTTCAATAACTGTTATGGCATGCTACACCTATAAAGCTATTTTTTTATGTTCACAAGAGGCAATATGATTAGATTAGATCATGTTCTCCATCCTGCTACAGCCAGTCTGTGACACACTACTTTATTTTACAGATAAGACCACACCATACCACAGAAATGGCTGCGGTATGAATCCGCTGCTCTCTCTAATGAAATGGACAGGTGGTTAACAGGATGTATCCACGCAAGCATGACATTTACCCTTGACTCGTATGTTCACTTCACACACACAAGAGCCTTTAGAGATCTCGACAGCAGAAAGAGCCCTTACATGTTACTGATGGTGGTTTGACCCTTGCAGATTATTTGTGTGAGCCTCTCAATGATTCAAAATACCCTCTGACCCCTCTGGCCTCTTTATCAAATTGCTTCGTCTGTCTGTCATTCTACACTCTCCTCTTTTAAACAGTGAAGACACAAAAAATACATTTAATTTAGGGAGATCAAAGAATGTTTTTGACCGGTTACGCATATTGGTCTATAGGTTATTTTTTCTGCTCTTCATTTTACTGTACTGTACAACACCCAAGGTTGGCGGCAGCTTGTAAGCGACGCCGCTCAGTCGGCTATTACCAGTGGTAACGCCATCCTAACCCAACAGAGCTGCTGTGTAAACATTATGCCCACCCTTCAGTCTCACCCCAGGTCACGCCGGTAAGTAAGCAGCTCAATTTTGAGTCACAAACCCCCTTTAGCATTGTTAACCATGTTAGCACTGTTAGCAGTGTCAGCACGGCTAGTGGTGCTAACGTAGTGGACAATGCTTAAGGGTTTTTGCAGTTTAAAATAGGGAATTGGAATTACAGAGCATTTTGGGGCAGCATTGCCATTTTGCAAGGATAAGGGTCTGTAGCAATAGTAGCTGCTGGTCTAATCATCTGTCAAGCGTTCATCAAAAAATGCCCATCTAAAGACAAGCTCTTGACAGATGTAGGCCGAAGTATTACAAAATGTAATTTATTGTAATGATTGGTATCAACCTTCACAGACCTTGACAGCTAGCTACCCATTAACATTACGGTCCCTGATGTCTTAGCTGGTTTTTGGTGTCACCAATTCAAAAACTTTAAATCTTTGAAAGTCCATGTCATATTTACAAAGAGATCGGAGCAGCATCTTCAGATCTGCAGGATAAATACCAACTACACAATCATCCATACAAAGATAAGCTAGCTCATCTTAAGCTAACTGAAGGTCAGCTAATCATGCATAGTTAACCTACAGGTATCGAGCAAAATGAAACATATCATGTTAGCCTACCTCTGTGTCTGACTGTACACTATATACTACATTTGGTGTTTTGAATCTTATTCGCTGAGTAGTGTTTTGCGTTAAATTACTGGTTCTTTTTGACACTTAAACTAAACAGCCAGTGAGGGCACCCTTACCCTTATCCTTCTAAAATGGCCACACTGTTGATGATGTCACATTCCCATTCTGTACTAAGCCAATTACTCATCAATGCTACCTTGACTGGAGGGTGGCCACGTTTCCGCAGCAATGGCGTATCACCACCAGGACAGCATTACCAGTTGTAATCGCAAAAGAGTGGCGTCGCTAGTTAGTTCCCACCCAACCCGAGTAGTACGCAGTACAGAGCGGCGAAGGCTAGCTAACCAGTGGAGACCAGACGGTGGGAACTATGTTTTTGCATGTAATGAATCTACCCAGCTGTCACCAACGCCAACAGAAAGTAAAATAAAAGGTGAGACATTTACACTGAAATAAGATTTCGCCACCTCTAAAAGGATGATGCTTTAAAACGTGGCTCATTGAGTCAATGGAGCGTTGGACTAAAAGGAAACGCCTCTTGCTTTTCCAAGTCATTTTGTGTTTTTCCTCTTAAAAGTTAACTGGTTAGTTACCCATTAATTGGTGTCTCAGACACAGACTATCAAAGCCAAATTCACCAAAACTGACATCCGTAAGTTAGTCAACTCATTTGTACCACTTTTGTTTTTGATAATAACACCAAAGCCTTTATACAAAGACATCAAACTTCTCAAACAAAGTTGCATTTTTTCTAAAGGCTGGCAGAGCCTTCCTAGAGATTAGTATAAAAAGACAGGAAAGAGAAGAAATCTGTTCTCCCAGTTCTAAATTGGATTAGCGAAACTGTTCTCCCACTGAGTGTGGAAACAGGAGCAGGCGTGTGGAAGAGAGGAAACTTCTGGGCGACACAAATCACACTGAGAGGCGTCGCTGCCTTTATCATCAGCCGCCGTGCCAGGACGACAAGCCTGAACACAGCCACAAATTCACACACACGGGGACATATGTGCTGTCCACACAGAAAAAAGGCAGACACTGACATGTACACACTCAATCTCACACCAACAACTAAATATCAAACTCAAATGTACACACACGGCTGGGCTCCCTCACACTGAAAGGAGTGTGAAATGAGTCCAGGGCGTGTTGCACTGTGGGAAGGCTTTTAACACATGCCTGGACACCGGCGAGCGGTCACAGCCCCTCGCTGTGAGCTGGTCGACGCGGCCTGCGAGGCTGGTGGAAAACAATTAGCTGCGTGATCTCCCACTCAGAACGGAGTCTCACTGGAGCTGTGCAGACAGGGAGCTAAACTTAGGTTATTTTTTAAATGCTTTGTCTTCAGCTATTCCTAGATTTGTCATCTATATTTTAACTCGCACTGGCTGCTCTGTTTTGGCAGTTTTGGGCTTGTCAGTGACGTGATAAATAAACAAGATAGGCAAAGGGCCCAGGCTTCTATTTTAGAATAACTAGAGGGAAACATAAGCCAGGTTTCCATCCAAATGTAGCCACAAATTGTGACTGAATTTCCAAAAAAACTGGCAACAGAAATGCAAACTAATGTGCTTATCCATCCACCACTGTTACATGAATATTATAAATTAGTTCATGTGTTATGTGAGGAAGGTCACTTGGTCTATTTATTGTCTCCTCAGTGGGTGATGTCTAAGTCACATTCCTCATGTATGTCATAATTTATTCACTAAGTCTGTTTACATTGCACTTCACTGCACTTTGCAGGTTTTTTTAAAGTCTTTTTTTTTATGTACAAATTGTAGGGTTTCTCACAAATTGACTTAACAGGGTGCACTGCCGGAACACCAGAGCCAATGCACAGTTAAAGTGAAACTTGACTGTAAATTTTTTTCACATAGTTTAAGTGTTGTCTCTCATTTTTCCACCATTCATTCATTCATTTTCCATAACCACTTATCCTCTTGAGGGTCTTGGGGGGGCTGGAGCCTATCCCAGTTGACATTGGGCGAGAGGCAGGATACACCCTGGACAGGTCACCAGACTATCACAGGGCTGACACATAGAGACAGACAACCATTCACACTCACATTCACACCTACGGCCAATTTAGAGTCACCAATTAACCTGCATGTCTTTGGACTGTGGGAGGAAGCTGGAGTACCCCGAGAAAACCCACGCTGACATGGGGAGAACATGCAAACTCCGAACCCCCCCACCCTGAGTTCAAACCAGGAAACCTCTTGCTGTTAGGTGGCAGTGCTAACCACTGCACCACCGTGCCGCCATTTTTCCAACATACTTGACATAAAACTGGCTGTGTTCCCATGGAAGCCGCGCGCACTGTAGTCCAGGGCAGGGTCTATAACCGTTAATGGCAGTAAATGAAAGTTTGCTTTCACTCGCCTCTGCAGCAGCTGTTCCTCTAATCCACTGATCTGACCTGATCAGCTTTAATTGATTCGACCACTAACTGATCAAAAGGAAGTCTTGAGTGTGATGGTCAAACGGTTTTTCCTCAATTCTGCACCTCGTGACTTAAACTCAACAAACTGCAAGAGGGGACACAGAATAGAGACAGTGCTCAATGAATCATACTCTGGAAACTACACCCACTGGGGGGAAAAACTCACAGTGCAACTAAGGGCTGAAACGCTAACAAAATGGCTGTAGCTCACTAAAAATATTAGATATCAGCACGTCTAAGGATTATTTTAGCTCCTTATGTATACCAGAGAGGAAAAGTTACACTGAGAAACTTAATATTGTCGGTCTATTTAAGTGTCCCCTCTCCTTACATTACTTATCTTGGAGAAATGATCCTACTGAATGGCCAGTGGTGGCATACTTTAATATTAACAACTATTTGATCGAATCACGGCAGCATGGTGATGCAGTGGTTAGCATCGTTGCCTCACAACAAGAGGGTTCCTGGTTGGAACCCAGGGTGGGGGGTTCAAAGCCTGGGGTAGGGGAGCCCTTCTGTGTTTGCATGTTCTTCCAGAGTCAGCATGGGTTTTCTCTGGGTGCTCCGGTTTCCTCCCACAGTCCAAAGACATGCAGGTTTGCAGATTTGGTGACTCCAAATTGGCCGTAGGTGTGAATGTGGACATGAATGGTTGTCTGTCTCTATGTGTCAGCCCTGTGTTAGTGTGGTGACCTGTCCAGGGTGTACCCTGCCTCTCACCAAATGTCAGCTGGGATAGGCTCCAGCCCCCCCACGACCCCCAACAAGATAAGCGTTTACAGAAAACGAATGAATGATCGAATCACAAAGTAAGATCATTTTTTAATCGAAAAAGCATTACATAGCTTAGTTAGCTTCAACCTCTACTATGTTTCCTTGCCAAAATTAGCAAAATGCTTGTTGCATGTAGGCGTACTAAGTGTTAGGACCCCACAGTTGTCCCATATCTTGCTGCTGATGCCTCACGTCCTATTGCTTAAAAGCTCAGTTTTTTGGTTCGGCAGCTTGTAAAAACTTAGTGATAGATTCTTTACCATGTTGGTAGAGCATCTCACCACAAAGCAGCTTTTAGGTATTTTTGTGTTATTTGCTAGCAGACTTAAATGACAAGGAGGCATCTTCATGAGACACAAAGTCAATGGAGGGCAATGAATTGTTTCCTCTCTAGTGGGGGCGGGACTGAAATGCGCTCAATCTCTATGATAACAAAGGGTCACCCCCAAAAAAAGAAAGAATCAAAAAAAGAAGGTTTAAAGTTTGCTGATGTAGTGCATCACCCCCTCAACACACACAAACACACACAGAATCTCTTTCTGTGGGAAACACTGAATTAAAAATGTGATTAAAACAGGTAAATTCAAACATATGTAGCAATTTTTGACAACTTTAGGGTAAAATAAAAAAAAAAAAAAAGATGTAAATACAGCCTTCACATGCGTCCACTAATTAAACTGTTGCAGTTAATCTGACAATAGGCAAATGACTTCCCACTTCCACATCCATTAAACAAAGAGATCCCATTGGAGTGTGAATGAATTTGGTCCAACACTTCTAAGTTGTCTAGAAAAAATATCTGCGCCTTTACTTCACTAGCCGTCCACTCTCAAATGTGACAAACAAATCAACTCTGTGGTGAAAGGCTGTTATTTCCAACTACAAAACATTGAAAAACTCAAGTCCATCCTCTCTCACAATGACATGAAGACTGTAACCACTGCATTAGTCTCCTCAAAGCTGGACTGTTGCAACCCACTGTACCTGGGTGTTGGGAGTCATCTTGATCTCGCTTGCAGCTGGTGCAGAATGCTGCAGCAAGACTCCTCATTGGTGCCAGAAGAAGAGACAGTATTACACCAGTGCTAGCATCTCTAAACTACCTACCTATCAAATACAGGGTTGATTTTAAGGTACTTTTATTTGTTTTAAAGTCATATGTGGGCTGGCACCCCAGTATATTGATGAACTTCTCTGCCCCTACTCCAACTCCCGACCTCTTAGAGCTTCAGAACAATGTCTTTTGACTGTCCTGCAATTGAGGATGCTGGGTAAAGGAGATCTTACTTTTGCTGTAGCTGCTCCAAAACTTTGGAATAGCCTTCCGCTCTCAATCAAATGCTCCCCCTCCAGTGACACTTTTAAGACAAGTTTTGAAATGCACATGCTCTCAATGGCCTTTGGTTGTTCGTAGTGGTTTTAATATTTTGGTAATTTATAATCTTTTCACGTATGTCATTGTTCTTTCCAGTTTTATTCTGTTTTATATTATATACTATGTTATATTGCTATATATTTGTGTGTCATTCTTTTAATTTGTACAGTTGTTTTTTAAATGCGCTATATAAATAAACTTGATTTGATTTGATTTGATTCATTTGTCACCAGGCAGTCGGGGAAACAGCTGTGAGTAGTTTTATATGCAAGGGTAAATGAAAGATTTGACCATACAGTCTACGCACGAACTAATAGAAAAACAAATAATGGATCTAAAAACAAATGAAATATGCAAAGATGGTTGTTTGATGTATTGTCCAATCAAATATTTATTATATGTATCATTTCTTTAGTTCATCACTTTTACATTGTTTGATGCATGTGCGTTATGTAATGTTCATGTTCACACATGTCTGTTTACTATATTGTTATTATTACAGGACATTTTTATTGTTTATTACATTCCATGATGCATGTTTTTGTTTGATCAAATTTATGTTTGATGTATCCATGATACTTTCATCAGTCTGTTTAATACATGTGCATATTTATCCATTCATCTGCACTTTTTCATTCCATATATAAACAAACACAAAGTAGTTCATCGATCATATCATTAGAAATGCTCCTTATGCACCATTTGTTTGCTTTATTTCATATGTATGACTCAAAATATCTTCTAATACAGTGTTCTAAATTGGCTATTGCTTATTTCATCCCATGTTTTATATGTTATGTACCGTTTGTTTACATATGATTCAGAGTATATTGCGATATACTGATCAATAACTAATTGTGTACTAAACTACTTTACCTTTTGTGACAAAGCGTTCAACACCATCTGAGATATTGTGCATGACGCCCATGTGAATATCATATAATTGTTGTACTGCTCCACTTTGGCTAATCAGTGTAATTTGTAAAATGCCACAACAAAGCAATGACAGTCATCATCCCTTCCGCCCAAGCAACATTTTATTAAAATCCAATCACCAGCATCCCAGATATTGCGCGTGACATTTGGATGGACGGACCAGGGTCGATCTATAGTCTCTCTCCTGATTTCATTGTGAGGGTACAATTATAAAGTTGCTCTAATCTCATTTCATGTCCGGGCTTATTGCATGTTGGCTCAGTTTAACTACCTCACCGTGTCCTTGAGGAATGTTTTTAGCATTTACCTTTGGAATTCTCCAGAGGTAAAATGACAGCATCAACAAATAAAATGTAAATCCACATGGGTTACTTAGAGCCTGAAAATACCTGCCTCATGTGTGAAACCCAGCACTCAGCGCACAGCTTTGAAGTTCAGAATCACCTTTGTTGTGTGAAGGTTATCTACTCATCTCTGAGTGCGATGGTTTCCTGCACGAAAAAGGGGTGTCTATCCTATCATTCATTTGGCAGAAGTGTTGGCTTGTAACTACTGAACTGCAACAAAGGAGCAGATTCAAGGTTCAGATGAAACCGGCAAAGGTGAACCTTGAAACATAAAGCGGATAAAGAGAATATTTCATATAAAGCCATCAAACAGTATCCCTATTACATTTTACCAGTCAGGTTTGAAAGTGTCACACTTAAGAGTAACTAAGAGCAATGGATTGGGCTCAATAATTTTCCATTTAATTTTAAAACAATAACTTGACTTTATAGTGACAGATTTTCACATACAAACAGGTGTAATGAACATGAAGGTTTAATGGCTTTAAGTATATTAAGTATCCTTCAAAGATGTACAGTATTGAGGTGAATGTTAGCTAGAGTTAATTAACCTTAGCCATGTAGTGCTCAGTCACTCGGCTGACTTTCTTTATTTGTGTTACTTTGCTATTTTGCAGCATGTCTTAGACACAATAAGTCACACTTTGTTCACTTCTTGTGTTGGTATGATAAAACAATTGAATAGTGTAACACATATTTGTTGTTTCCTGCCACTCAGTAAAGTCGCCCATGAGCTCTATAGTAATGCAGGTGCAGTTGACACGGATAAGCAGCTGACAAAATTTTCACCTTTGAAGCAACACAGAATTTATAATTGTAGCCCTTTTTACAGACAGGAAATATTGTGCCCTTATTCCACGTCACTGTTCTCTATAAAAGGTACAAATGTGGAATGGGGGGGCAGAGATGTTTTGCCTTTAAGCCGGCCGTGGAGGGAGTAACAGAGACAAGACAATGTTTGTGTAAAAAGTGTGAAGCCGCAAGACGGAAAGCGCGTGATGTTTTGATGACGTGTTATGTGTGCGACCCACCACAGAATATTTAAAAACCAGCTTATAGCAGTTAGCAGCTAACTCATAGAAGAAGGGCAGCAACTGAAAATGTCTGCAAATTGGAAAAACAATGAGGTCTGTTAAATATGAAGCTACCCTCATAGATATAAGTGGGGTTAAGGCTGGGCAAAAATGTGATATTATATCTATATCATGATATGAGACTAGATATTGGATATTTTGGATATGAGTGGGTCTTCAAGCGTTTACATATATATTTATTTCGAGCGGGTTATTTGAACTGTGTATATTCTAATCCTCACTTGGAGAAAAAAAAGTGTCGCAGAGCGTTGTTCCTGTGGGCTCTGGCAACACTAAACCCCTGAGCTTGCCTGAGAAGGGCTAAATCCACAAACCCGCTATTTTTAAATACCCCATGGAGAGAGACTCTCACTGCAGTCTGTTTTATTTTGTTCTGAAAATGTTGGTGTGCAGCCTTGTTCTGTGGACGATAAACGAGGTGCAGACTTCCCTCTGTGTAACCAGTGATAAGGAAATATAATGGGTGCTTGATGGAGCAGTGAGTGACAACAATTTCACCCACATTTAAGAGTACTGTTTGCGGTGGAAACGTTAGGGTCTAGGTACCATGCCTGAAGGGTTACTTTTAATTCCAAAGGTACCATAGCAAAAGTGTTTGGTGGAAACAGGGCATTAGTCACTATATCCACATTAGTGATGATTATTTATCAAAACTCTCATTGTGTAAATATTTGGTGAAAGCACCAACACTTAACCCTACAGTATCCTCACAATATTGATACTGAGGTATGTAGTCAAAAATGTTGTGATTTCTAATTTTCTCTATATCACCCAGCCCTAAATGGGATGGACAAAATATTAGAAATACATACATAGCAAAACAAACTACATCCTCCAAAAAGAACATACTGTTAAAAGAACAAATTTTAATCCCACTGAGACAAATTCATGATACTGGGATTTGTATATAAAATTGACTTGATGCCTTTCTGAAACTGTAAATGATCATTATAACATCAGTGTAGTTACTTTATTGCAGAATTGTTATATCAGACTGACTTAATTCAAAGTCAGGTGTACCTAATAACCTCAGCTGAATGTATATTATAAATGTAGTGGAAGACCTTTCCACTTTGACACTGCAAGTATGTAATCTACAAACAATATCACAGGAAGCAAAGGTCCTGAGTTGATAATCAAATCCTGATTCAAGTGCCTTAAAAATTGGATCGAAACAAGTTAAGTTTCCCCTATTTCTATCCGCTCCTAGAAACTGATAACTGTCCTAAAAATAGAAATCTGAAGATAAATGATCACTCAGAAGCTCAAGTCCAGTGCCAAAACTCTGCTTTTAAAGCTTCAGTAGACTCCGTGCCTCTTACTCATCAGCACAGTTAAAGAAGTGCATAAGCTTTCTTGGATAATGATAAGGATAAGGATATCATAAACTACGGCTGCATTAGGATTAAATCAGACCGAAAACATAGTAGGAAATAATACAGAATCTGGAAGCAAATAATGAATACATTCATCTGAATGCCATGCATACAGTCATAAGAATGTGATATTTTGTTTATCCCCTAAGGGACCACAGTTAATGATCTATGCTAACACACAAACCACAGATTGCATTTCTGCCAACACTGATTCTTCACTGATCTTCATTCTCACAGGAGATGTGGGTAGTGATCATAATCTTAAAAGTCTCTACTTTTACTCAATTAGTTTAGGTTTATGCATATTTAAACCTGAGTAAAATGTATTTGTGTGTGTATTATCACACCGTCACAGTCAGTCACTCCTCAGTCTTCTTGGCGAAAAGCAGATTTTGACGAAATTGCAAAAAGATATTCTGGATACAGAAAATGTACTTCAATTTTTTGGACTCAGGTCGAGGTTCCAGTGTGAGACAGCATCTGCTTTGCTGAAGTGTTCTTAAGCAAGGCAAATTACCTCGAAGTCCAACACACTCTCATCATCAAATACAGTTACATAGTCAGTGGCCCTACGCTTCAAAATCTGACGCTCTAGGTACCCCTCTAGCATTAGTTTTATACGAGGGTTTACATTAGCTGGCATATGCTGGTATCACGTTTAGCTGTCTGGCATATGAAAATATCAACGGCCAAAATGTACAGTATGAAATATAGTAGGATATAATGTAGGTTCTGCCACCAAAAATTCCCTTAGGTTTCGGCAACAAACCAAAGTTGCAGTTACAGTTTACATCCATGTCTGTCCAGACTCATATGTAACCATGACAGCAGACAATGCTTCAAATATGGATGCTACAAAAAAACTACTTATTCTAATATATGGATGTTTCACACACATCATCAACACAGCAGCACAGAAGATTTATACAATCTGCAGTTTCAAGGTGGACCCCTGAGATTAGTGTCACCAATTCAGTATCTGACCAACTGTCTCCCCTTCTGTTCCTGAGATGTGACACTGAAAAATGGCTGGAAAACATTATGATATCAGAGTGCAGTTGACCTTCACCTTCTGGATCTAAATGTGATCACTTCATCATTTTATCCTTGTTAGACATTAGTGTGAAATTTTGTCATAATTAGCAGATGAATTCCTGAGTTGTGGCCAAAAGCATGTTTTGCGAGGTCACAGTGTCCTTTGACCACCAAAATATGATCTGTTCATCGTTTAGTCCAAGTTATCATTTGGGCCAAATTTGGGAAAATTCCCTATAGGCCGCCTTGAGATATCTCAATCATAAGAAGGAGACAAACACAAGGTCACAGTGACAAAAAGCATGTTTTGTGGGGTCACAGTGACCTTTGACCACCAATTTCTAATCAGTTCATTGTTGAGTCCAAGTGGACGTTTGCACCAAAATTGAAGGTTTTCTCGAGATATTGCGTTAATGAGAATGGGAAGGACAGACGGATGGACAACCTGAAAACATAATGCCTCTCATCACAGCTATTGCTGACACGGAGGCATAAAAACAATCACGGTTTGGAAATAGTTACGTTTGTTACAGTAAGTTGACGAGCATGTCACTTGACATATGCCACTAACTATCTTACATGGCTGGAAAAACTTTAAGTTGACTTTGGGTTTCACAAGGAACATGAACATTGATCTCCTAGATGTATGTCCTGCGTGTGTTTGACCCATCCACCACCACTCCCTCCCACCCTTGTGGGACTCTCTCGCACTTTGTATCACATTATTGCTGAAAGCCCAGTGCTTCTCTTACAGACGACTTGTAGCCAGCGAGTCACCAAAGTGGTTAAACATTGATAGTTTAGGTTGTGACATCGGGTGACTAAAATTCAATGTCAGAACAATGTCTAATGCCAACGGTTTTAAGTTGTTTAGTAACCAAAATACAATGTTTTCCAAGCGTCTCATACCAACGTCATTTTGACATAGGATCAGGCGTAGAAAACAAAACTCCACATCTGCAAACGTCATAACGCAAACATCCACACAACACAAAATTCTACCAATAAAACACATCAAGGTGATTATGATTCCAATCAAAATTTAACAACTATCCATCATAAGAGTGTAATGTCTTTCTGATGTCATATTAACGTTGGGCGCCAGCTCGGAGGTGCCTTGTGTGTCGACAACAGAAACTAAGGCCCATTGACCAGGCTGCCATATTTGACGCCTGAGAAATCAAATAAATACTCATCTGATTTTATATTTTCTAAGTTATTGAGTGGTTTCACAGATATGTTTCAAATGATATTTCTATTGGAGAGAATTAAAGGAGCATACACCTGAATGTCCTAAAATATTCTCCCTACTGCTTCAAGAGCTCAGACTGTCTGCGTCTGTTAAACTTCAGACTTAGCAGGGCCCGTCTGACAGTGGAGGGCAGGTGGATTTTAAACCTCTCTATAACCCTGTCAATGAGCACTTCACTTCACTGTGTTTGTGTGTGTGTGAGAGAGAGTGTGTGTAGGTAGGTGTGTGCGTGCGCTCGCGTTCCCATGTGCCAAGCGTGTGAGTGCATGACTCACCTCCAGTGATGGCCTGGGACTGCAGAAAAAGAAAGACGGGGTCGGAGGTTAATCTGAGGTTGGTACAGTTCATCAGTTTCCTGAAGTGATGTGTGGCAGCAGCAGGAGCAGGCAGGTAGAGTCTGGAGAGCTGAATACAGAACTGCAGCATCAACAACACACACTAATAGCTCGGAGTAGTATCTATCCACACTTTGCAAATAAAGCTAAACTAAAACATGAGACATCTCTGGCAGTTGGAGACATCATTAATGTTGTTGCAGCTACTTTGTTTCCATTTAAAAAGCAAAAACAGACGCCTGTTAGCCTCGTCTTCTCTGCTACCTCAGCCTTTTGCAAATAAGTACATGGCAGCAAAGCAATATTAATGATTTGACAGTCATGCATGCCATCAGTGTAATGACAGTCTCCAATATGTGGACTGTAATATGCAAGAGCAGCATTGTTTATTCACTGTGTGTGTTTATTATAGCAATTTCAGCCGGAGTGCTCCAGGAAAAGTTTAGAAACAACAGTCATAACTCGTCCAAAGAAGAACAACAACAACTAAATGCAAAGTTGAATTCATTTGGAGCCATGTTGGCAGCATCATCCAGTCCACCACTTTAACGCAGACAAATATATCTCAACTGTTTCTCCTGATATTTGTGGTTTGGAGTGAAATGTCTCAGCTACTCGATTTGTGTAATGTTTTGTTTTATTACCAAATACCTGTAAAGATGGTAAACATTAGAGGAAAACACTTATAGTAAACACATCTGTCCTGGTCAAAATGATCACTGTAAGTTAGGGCTGGGCAATTTGGACAAAAAATCATATCTTGGTATTCTCAGGCTGAATGGCGATACACGATATATATCTTTGTATCTTCCACTAAATGGGCTACATGTTCAGTTGCACGCTGACCCACGGCTAAAGTTCACTCTTGTTTTTACCGCATGTGTTTTTCCACAGCAGCGCAGGTGAAAGAGGTTTACCTGTTGGAGGTGAGCTGTTTGCACAGGTGCAGCTACTCGTCAACATCTCACTGTGGCTGTTTCTGCTTTTACTCTTCCTCCCTGCGCTATCGATAGACTTGTCTCTATTGAAGAAAAGCTGCTAAGAAAGTTCCGCTAATTCCGTGATAAACACATTTAATTTCCTATAGATTCTTCACTTTTGCTATGTTTAAACTTTTATTGTGAAGCAACAAAACAAGGGAATGTTGGCTTTTCTAATGTGGCTGATAGTGAACTGTAAAATAAAGCAGATATCTAAAGTACAAACAGGACGCAGGAGAGAAACTAAACTCCAAACCACAGAGATTCACTTAGAAGCTACAAACGTACTGAGAGCTGAACACAGAGACTTTAAAAACGCCTTCTCTCTGGTCTCCTGAAAACAGAGGGGAGGAGAGCCTCACAACACACAAGGCTTGTTTGAGGGGGAGGAGCGGGGTTGTCGGCAAGACATCACCGCTACCCGCTTGAGGGCGAGCGGCCCAGCTTTTGGACCTACTGTGGAGAAGGTTCATCTCTGTCGAGCTAGGCGTGGCACGGTGCGTCTTAACTGATAATGAAAATTGGCGCAGCATGGCTTGACTCGACGCGGCCAAAAGTGACAGTGGAAAAGGCCCACAGTATTGTATGTGTGCTGCTGCGGTAACTTCATTTATCTCACAGACTGATTTGGCGTAGCTCGTCCAACATATAGACCGATGTCGCACTGTGGACCAAATAACAGACAGATTAAACAGAGGAGCAGCTCTGTGTCTCTCAATGTTGCTGGAGAACTTGTGAGTGAGTGAGTGAGTGAGGGGGCGGAGCTGTGCGGAGAGTGTGAGAAAGGAGAGATGCACACTAGTATGTGTTGTGTAACGCAACTTGACCCTATATCCATATAAATGGTATTGTCTAATGTGTATCGTACATAGTCGTTATAACACCCAGCCCTACTATAGGTGGATGATTATTATAACTGATTTTTTTCCTTTTTCTTTATTTTTCTTTATTCCTAATGCAGATTATCATCTTATTGACTGTTTCAAAATACAGCGCAGCGATTTCATTCCGTAACCGGCATTATCAATCCATACATACATGGACTGCCTCATCAAACATGACGAGGACTGCTTTAATCACAGGTGCTTTTCCTGTGCGCATTCGTTTTCTGTCTCCAACACTAGCAGCCATAAGCTTCTAGGAGACTACATTCATTGAGAAAATTCTTTTTCCGGTCATGATTTCAGCGCGCAGCACCAGCCTCAGGTAGCTAGCTGGAAGCAGACGGGTTACCGAGAGGCAAAGTATCGTGGTGGAAGTAAAGTCAAAAAAAAAAAAAAAAAAAAAACAGAATTCCTAGACTCTTCATTTTGTTATGTATGAAAATACCCAAAATGAACCCTGTAGGCAGACTACTTGAATACTATAAACCAGTGATACTTGACAGATTTGGCTCACGACAGGGTGCCGGGTGGCCTGCCAACCATTTTCTAACACACAATGAAAATAACCTGATTCACACTGGGATTTTTTTTTATCTTTGAATGTAAATAAGGTGTCACTGTGGGTAAAAAAAGCATCCAAATAGAGCGTGGTATCAAACAGAGTGCCAGGAGAGGATCCCAAAGACCTCACAACGGAAGTCAGGGCTTCTCCGAATGTCCTCAAATCCTACAATGTGTACTCTGCGTAAACCTCACTTGTGCAGGGATGCTTTTGCCTCTTGGCAAAGATAAGTGAGGACAGCAAACATCAAAAAATCAACAGGCCATCATTTAATATATGCACAGTTAAATATTACTAATGCATGTTTATACTGGCCCCTGGCCTCCCGTCATTTTGTGAATGTGGCCCCCGGGCAAAGCAAGTCAAGTATCCCTGCTATAAGCAAATGATACAAACAGCATTTCTAAGGGGGTGTTTCTGTCTAAAGCTTTTAAATCCATATAAAAGGCTGATCACTGTAACCATGATCCCTATAAGCGGTTTTCACTGCACCTGCTAAACATCGACATGTTAGTGTTGTAATTGTGGAGGTGTTAGCATGCTCAAAGCACCGCTGTGCCTCAGTACAGCCTCACAGAGCTGTGAGCACGTCTGCAGACCCTTGGTCTCATTAGCTAAATGATCACTTAAGAGGAAAAGTCAATTATTAAGGCTCTATTACAATATCAGCAGTACACTTTGAGCAGAAAGCACCTTATACAGCATTGAGGACCTGTGGGTTAAAAAAAACAAGCTTTGGAACGTACCTCAAACACTCTCTGCTTTGTGTGGCACTTTGTAGAGGAGGCATGGAGTGTTGACAGTGACAGCAGGAAATGCAAAGAGCCATTCAGATTAAGAATGCTAAGCCTCCAGAGGCACAGCCTCTTCTGCTCCCATATGAAAAGACCCAGAGTGAGACCTGGCATATGCTCTGTTGGATTACAGGGGAAAATGCCTTCCATCAAAAAACTGATTACAGCACCTCTTAGCCAATGTGCATGCAATGAGAGAGCTGAATGAATGAATAATTATGGCAAGGAGAAGCCAGAAGGAAGGTGAGGCAGAGGAAGGATAAAAGGAGGAAGGGGTGGTAGGTTTGCAAAACAGGTATTTAAAGTCTGACATTCATGAATAGTGCTGTATTCATGAACTGTATGGTTAGATATGATTTTGTCTCATAATGCATGCAGTGATCAGTACATTTCCTTTCATACTCACCAAAAAGAGCCTTTGAAGAATCTGTAAAGAAGAGGGAGGCGCAGTAAGTAAGTTTTACAAGAACAACACTTCTGAATGAAAAAAAAAAAAAACTTTTCATCACAAAGAAGGCTCTATGAATACACTGAAGCCTGTTTACAATGAGATCAATGGAGCGCTCAAATAAATCAGAAAACGTTTGTGAAATGAATAGACGAACAAGGCTCGTATTGAATTAAGATTTTTCTTCATTTTAATGTTTTGTTTACTTTTGGGCGGAATTGGTGCAATAAGGCGCTCCAGATACAATGCAATTCAGCTTCCAAAGGGAGCTCGATTTTATTGATTTCATTCTGAGTAAAATTAATAGCTCCTCACACCCGCAGCGCTGTTCACATTATGTTGAGAGTAGGTATGAATTGAGAATGGCGCGTGAGAGGACTTTGGACCTTGGGTGTCTTCAACGCCAACTCCTACAGTACCTTGGATGCCAGAATCAAGTTTAATATCACCTGTAAATACTCAATACAGCGACCAACACATATAAATCAAGAGAAGCGACTAATGTAAATAAATAACTACTACGCTTTGTTCTGCAACCTTTATCATTATTATTTTGTTTTTTAATAAAGCGCAAGTACACATTGCAACAGAAATATTTTAAATGAAGAGTTAGATTTCAAAATAAATGCTGGATTTAAACTTCTTGTGACTTTTTTGGCTGGACTGCAGCATGCGGGGCCAGCTGCCTGATTAAGCCAGTTCGATAAAATCGGAAACATATTCACAGATTTGAACTTCTCTGATCTATAACTCATAAACATAACATAGTTAAAACATAAAGGACACTTCTACCCAACTACTGTGAGCTAAACAACAAGCTGCAGCTTAGTTTTTATTAAAACAAGCCACCCTCTGGGCTGTGAGGTGAGTGTGCAGGGACCTTCTGCAAAGCGCAACACCAGGAAGAGATATGATACAAATATTCAATAACTTCACTGTTATAAAGTGCAGTGTCTCCAAAATTACTCCACCTATCAATGGTCGCCTGTTGATTACACTACAACACTTCAATTTTCACTGGAAAAAATATTCAGTAAATTCACTCTTGCACATGGAGATATCCCCAAATATTCAAAAACTTTACTCTTAAAAAATATTTTTTTCATGTGCCCAGTGTTCTGGAAATTCAAAGACAGACACTGTTCAGCTGCTGCCGATGAATTTAGTTGAAATTTTCTTCTAATGATATTTATTTTGAAAGTTTTCTCCACATCCATATATCATTCTGTGCCATTGTTTACATAAATCATTTGTTATACAAGACATCAAGTATTTCTGATTTCTGTCAACACCATACAGGCGTTAAAAGTTGAGTGCAAATGTTCAGGGATGCATGAAGATGGAGGCCGGAGGAGAACACTATGCAACGATTACTAGTACCGGCAAGAACTTCAGTCTACTTTCAACCTTGATTCGGACTGGACTGCAGTTTTAGGGGTCTGCTTCAGCCCCTGGCAGGAAAAGAAAAGGCCGGGAGGATAGCTTACTGTCCTCCCAGCGTCGGGTGAAGTGAAACTAAATGATGCTTCTGGGTCTGGAGTGAATGCCTGTCAAATATCCAACTTAAAACTAACTTGACTGTGGTGAGGCAGCTGCGGGTGGTGTGAAAGCAGCGTTTTGTACTGGACTGGAGCACAGAGCAAGAGTAAAGTCCTTGCGGTCACAAACAATGGGCTGAATGCCCATGTTTGCATAGAGGTCTGTGCAGACCCACTTGGACAATGGTGGATGACGAGATTTACGCCTTGTTTCCACCAAATGTACATGACTGGTGTCCTTAGATACATAAATATACAGATGATGCCTCTAGTGTCCAACACAAGGAAGTGCATTTCTTTATCGATGGACAGAAACCTGATAGAAACTACCTGTAGCCATGGGGGAGAGGCTATTTTTGTCGATTTTTCACCATCCAGTAGTTTGGAATATGTGCTTGGTACATTACCAGGATAGAAACAGGACCTGCCAGGTACATGGCATGTTGTTGAAATATTTTTAATTAAAAAGATATATGAATGGCTGAACGAGTTATTATGACGATCTGTATATAATGTATAACCATATTTTAGCAGAATAACATTACTCAGATTCACAAAGTGTGAATCAACACAGGCAAATGAATTGAAGAAAACAGTCTGTTAGCTAGTTAGCAGCCTGTTAGCTACGCTCACACACTGTTATACGGTCTCTCTGAAATCCACTGCAAAAGTAAAAAATTTTAACGTACTCGCGGCAAATTCCGAACCAAAATATTACGGAGGGGAGGACTTTCGCAGGCACATCACAGAAAATCACAGAGATTGTGACATATCACAGAGATTCCCACAGGAATGAATGGAGGTCCAGTTACCTCGTCTCCGTACGCAACGTAAGCAGAAATGAGGCGTCAACGTTAGATGCGGAGACAGAGCCTTCTGTCCATACTCTGTGTTCACTTCGTACATATTTGAGCACGTTTTCTAAAAACTTACAAATACGAACGAAATGAAGCAGAACCGCCGGTGATTGTGGAGGCAGCGGAGTTCAAGCGAGATATGACCACACAAAATGAAATGTAAATAATAGCAAAACAGAACGAATCAGTAATATAGTGAAGAGTTCTTCATCCATGTGTCGGGATGTGCCTCTGTTTAAAGGTACAATATTATGACCTCCTCCACTGTTGCCTCGTTTGTTGTTAGAAACTTTTCACTCTGCTCTCTAGTGCCATCTATTGGCTGTATATATGCCAACATGAAAGACACATGCAAGTATGAGGGCAGTGACGTTTGAAACGGATGTATCTATTTTACATAAAGGGACTAAAAATGAGCCTTAGAGTAAAAGTCCTTGACCAAGTGAATGCTGCTACTTCTTTTTTGAAATTAAAAGCCCTTTAGTGTTTCATACACGGTCCAGCCATAAACCAGGTTTTGACCTAGTATTGTTGGGAGGTAAATTGATGATAATCTTTTCATCTACAAATGCAAACTGATGAAAAAAAAAAAAGGTCATGCAATTTCATGTTCAATACAAAACAAGTAATTTATGTTCAATACAATCCAAGCACCTATTACAGTGATGATTGCGGCTGTAACAACTATGAGTGCATTTGCTGCATTACCAAAGCCAGACATATTCAATAATCTGCCAACCACTAAACATGCAAAGTGCACCTCAGATGGCAGGAAGTGCGCTTCCAGGCTGTTGTGCCTATTTGATAAACAACACGGCGCCAAACTCAGAATATGTGACAAATTACATCTAAAGTACTCAGTGAATCTGACAAATACAGCGAACGTAAGACCTATATGACTGTGTTATATAAAGCCACCACAGAGAGAAGCACGCCCTTTTCCTAGAAAAAAAAGTCAGATTAAAACTTCAAAACACATGAAACAGAAAGTTTATACCAAAGTACCAAAGGGAAATCAATACATTTCTACGAATGAGAAATTGAGTTAGTTCAAATGCTTTAGGTAGGTTTCATACAGTAAACAAAAAAAGCCTTTTGAAGAGTCCACCTTTGCCAGCTGGGGGTCACAGATTCGATAGGTATCAGCATTGCAGGGCAAGAAAACCCCAGAACATCTTATATTCTCAACATCAAAATGCAACAAATGAAAGGCTTGAAATTCTCTGTGAGAGGAGCAGCAGTGCTGACAGACCACACCATCAGGTGAGGCTGCAGCACAGCTATCACTGGTAAATACAGCCCCACTCTCCCTTCTGATCCAACTCTGTCTAACAAAAATCTTGTTTTTCTTTATTTTAATACTCTTCCTCTCCCCAATACGCACCTTCTCTACACAAACACTCTGCCTCTTTTCTCACATTCATCCCCTCCTACACACATCCCTCGTGCTTCATATCAATCCCACACTCTCCTCTCCTCTCCCTCCTCTCTCAGATGGCTTTCTCTCTCCCCTCGCTTGCTACAGTGTTTTGCCACGGCTCTTACGTTTCCCCCTGTAGGGCTTGTGTGTCTGCTGTAATGAATTGTACTTAATTGCCAACTGGGACCCGCAGCCTTAAATATAATTCTCAGGACACTTAACCTGGGTCACTATGAATGATAAACACACCTTAATAAATGGGCTCGAGCTTGGAGCAGAGAAGAAAACCATTTCTCTCTTCAGGCACCACCACAGCACAGGTAGGCAAACACACACAATGTACTGGAAATGATCAGGGCAGTACTTAGTATTTTTAAACTCAATCACGTCCTCTTACGGTCTTAGAGGGCAGAAACAAGACTTAATGCTGTCCTGCTGGAGCTTCATTATAAACTGAGAGATTAAATTAAATACAAAAAATATTAAATTATACTTTTTTGGCATTTTGCAACCCTGCTCTCTTTTTAATGCTCTCTAGCCAACCTGAGATCAATTAACCATCGGGGCAGAGGCTTTGCAAAAGGCACGGCTACTATCCTGGTGAGCACAAGATATAAATGCAAACCCTTTGGTCCAAATCTGTTTAAATTTACAGGTGTATTTCGACTGTGTAGGCCAAACGGCTAAGCTAAGCTAACAGCTACCTTGAGTTAGCTGGCCCATCTGCCTGCTACGGGCTGCGGGCTGTGAAGCCAATTTAATATTGTGGTCAGTCCATGGAGTTACAACTTATGGGTCCGTGACATGATGCCCTCAGACATCCCTTCCCACAGCAAGGCTTCTCAGCTCCTCCTGGGGGACCCCAAGGCATTCCCAGTCCAGATGAGATACGTAATCCCTCCAGCGTGTTCTGGGTCTGCCCAGAACATCTCCAACAGGAGGTGCCCAAGAGGCATCCTGATCAGATGCCCGAACCACCTCGACTGACCCCTTTCAACGAGAAGGAGCAGCGGCTCTACTCCGAGCTCCCTCCGCATGCCCAAGCTCCTCACCCTATCTCTAAGGTTGAGCCCAGCCACCTTTCTGAGGAAACTCATTTTGGTCACTTGTATCCATGACCTCATTTTATTGGTCACTTCCCAGAGGTTATGATCATGGGTGAGGGTTGGGACGTAGATGGACCAGTAAATCTAAAGCTTCACCTTCTGGCTCAGTTCCCTCTTCACCACGACTGTTTGGCATAGCACCCGCATCACTGCTGAAGCTGCACCAAACCGTTGATCAATCTCAATCTCCATTCTACCCTCACTCGTGAACAAGACCCAGAGATACTTGAACTCCCCCGTTTGAGACAGTAACTGTCCCCCAACCCGGAGGGGGCAATCTACCGGTTTTCAGCAGAGAACCATGGCCTCAGATTTGGAGGTGCTGACTATCATCCCGACTGCTTCACACTCAGGTGCAAACCACTCCCAGGTTTGTCTTTCAGCCAGCAAAATCAAAGGTAGCAGCTAAAAAAGAGAAGCTTGCTTTTGTCTACCTCTGTCTGAAATCAAAGACCCATTGTTTCAGAAATTACCACAAACTTTGAGTGTTAAATCTGCCACCATTATCAGTGTATACTGCATAAATGCTGTGCTACATTGGAAAACTAATACAGCAATGGTAACTCAGGGGAGCAGGGCTTAGCATGGCTGGTATGAATATTCGGGGGTTCAAGTGACCCAGCTTACAGTTGCCGCTTGTCACTATTGTTAAAAGAAACCAAAGTCCACGTTACAGTTTGTGGTTCCTTTTTGTATATCAAACAAAATCCCCCCTCATACAGCTGTGGGGATGTCTGCTCTGTGTCTGTGGCCAGCAGATCGACTGTACTGGTTATGACACTCATGCATAATAGAAAGCGCACAGGGGCACAGAGGAACTGAGGAGCATAGAAAAGAGGCACGGGGAGCAGTTAGGGTGTCTGGCCAGTAGGACAACCTCCCACTCTGCTTCCACCTCACCGCTCTTTCCCCTCCCATCCACTCTCCCCTCTATCTCAATCTGACACATGCTGCAAATGCAAAGCCAGATCAAAGTTAGTGTAGCCCTTATGAATAAAAGAGCACAACCCATCTGTGCAGCTGCAAAAAGAGAGAGGTTCTACCGCATGTCTGAAAGAAAAAGGCAAAGCAAACTACCCATCGGCGGGGTGGTTCGGCCCCAGCAGCGCCGCAGCTCTCAGCCCTCGCGGGAGTCAACCCGACGGGCCCTGCCGTCTCTCTTGGCAACCAGCGGCAGAATCAATTGCTTGTGAAAATACATGAAAAAGACCATTCTGATTTAATGAAGTGATAATGATGATGACATTTTAAAAAACGACAGGATAGAGACATTCAGTGTGCGAGCTATACAGATTGAGGAGTGAAGTTTTAAGGTTCATGTAGAGGTTACATCAGTGACAAGTAGAGCCTGATGACTTCAGAGATGTAGAACACACAAACAAAATCATGGAACTTGGTAGAAGTGGAATCAGCTGTAAACATGGAATATCGTAGAATTTCTCTACCAAGGACAGGGCTCAGCCCCTTCAAACACTCCAGAGCCAGTTAAGTTACAATGTTGCTATGCCTGCTGTACTTGTCGTGACTTCACTTCGTCTGTGTTTGTCTCCAACTTGAGTATCGACTGGTTTACCCACGGAGATGTGATGGACAGCTTGCTTGACCACAGTGGGTTTTTTTCAGTCAGCCAAGCTGGGTAAATCCTCCTGTGCATCTCGGGTCACCCAGAGGCCATCAAACCAGCCGTCACTCACATCTCTGTGGTCAAACAAGCCACCGCTTATGTTGTAAATGCACTGAATTCGCTATGGATACACATACGACTACATCCTCTTTTTAAAATAAGATGTTGACACAGTGTAAATACATAACAGGAAATAAATAAATTGGATTTTATTCACAGAAAGCATGAAGGACGCCACATGCATTCCTTCCAAATTAAGAAATCCCATTTAAATATGAGGAAAATTACTTTATTTTTTCAAGCTTTGGTATGCTGGGGGAAAAAAATAGGCCCTCTCACACAGGGTGTGGAAGCGCCCCGATTTGTTAATTGTCATACCAAAAGCGCATTTCTCCACGCTGGTCAGCAAGTGATTCTGCGCTCTGCTCTATTTAGATCACATGTAGAGCTCAGTAGCTGTCAGCCTGTGTGTGTTAGTGGGATTGGCTATCCTCGTCTGTCTCACTCTCGGTTTAGACACAACTGACAAGTATGTGAAAGCATGAGATGCATGTTCTATCATTTGTCATTGTCAGATCATTTATATATCTAATGCAGCCTTTACACTGTTCAGAATAGATTATCAGTGTGTTTTCTCGCCAGATGCGCTTGCTGCTTGTGAAAAAATTGACCTGATGCTGAAACTATCACTGCAGATCGCTCGGTGCCATGTCCAGTGTGAACAGCCCAATTTGTAAACATGGGTGCAGAAAGCAAGAAGCAGCGCTCCAAAGAAAATCTGCCCACTTCGCAGCTCTTCCGTGTCCAGTGTGAACCCAGCGTAAATCATCGAAAAAAAAAAACAAAAAAAAAACACAGGAATTCCACACTAACAGCTGACTTTCGAGCAGAGCAATATAAGGTTCAAATATGAAGCAGTTTATATTACAAAAAGATTGAATGTTTTTTTAACTGTACTGAAGCACTTCAATAAGTAAATAGTGTGTAGGAGTATTGTAGTAGTGTTTAAATCAAATCCATTGACATATATTACATTAAGGAGAAAAAAAAATATTGAAGTGTTGAACTTTTATCCACCCACTACATTATAAGACACTATTTCTATAATAAAAAAGTGCTTATACTTAAATTAAATTAAATTAAATTAAATTAAATTAAATTAAATTAAATCAATTTAAATTAAATTAAATTAAATTAAATTAAATTAAATTAAATTAAATTAAAATGGAAAACAGAATTTGGGGAAAAGAAATACAACAAAATTCTTGTTACCACAAACTGTCTCCCTACTCATTATTATAGTCTGATTTATCCCTGTCTTTCATACTGTAATATCGTTTGGGCGAGTACTTTTCCAACCACTCTACATAAAATTTTGGTCCGCCAGAAACATTTTGTTCGCAACCAAACAATTCCCTTAACATTGCACTAACTTATCTTGCACAACTATTAAGACAGTAGAAACAAAACAAAAACACAGTGACATAGTATTTTCTAAACCCTTTCAGTCACATTTTTCAGTTGCCTGTCTGACAGAAAGAATTCAGCCTGTCTTGGGTGAAACTCATTTAAAACAGACTTTTCTACCAGTATTCTTATTTTCGTCATCTTTGGACTCCATTTTACTTTCATTGTCTTACCATGTTTATATTTTTTGATCGAGCAGCACAGTGTCATCTTTCATTGCTCGTCAGTATTTCCAGCTCAAACACCAAAAACCTACTTAAAGAGATTTTATGTCTGCTTCAGTTTTTTGAGTCTCAGTTAAATAGTCTGATTTTACCCAGTTGATGGCACATTTTGTGACTTTTTGAGCATTTTAAAAGTCATCTCACATCTTTTTTTGTCATTATTAACATTTAGTGATCTTTCATCTTGTCATATAGTGTAGGCAAGTACTTTTCTGACTACTCTACAGAAAATTTTGATCCTCCAGAAACATTTTGTTAGGATCGCAACCCAATCAGAGTCACAAAATACTTTTAAGTGAAGAGAATATTCCTGAGCAGTTCACAATTTATTTTACAACTAATTCAGTTACATTCATACTTAACTCGTGAATCATCAGATCTTCATCTTCCTAAATTTCTGACTTGTAGAGGTCAGTATTCAAAAAGATTTAGGGGACCTAAACTAAGGAATGTTAAATTAAAACATGGACAATAATACAAGTATCCCCTCATGTACACACACACACAAACACACATGCCTAATTACACTAACATCCATTTACACATCACATACTCACATTTCTGTCTTTAAATAGATGCTATTATTGCTGTTTTTTGTTGTTGCAATCAAAAATGTTGCCATGTGTAGTTCATTATGACCTGTATTATTTTATGTACTGTTCTTTATCTTTCTGTACTTTTGAGTTCTTAAAAACTCTGAAAATTTTACTAGGTGGAGGCTTCAAATAACCCTCTGGGTTTTTTCTGCCTCTCCCTGCACTGTACTTCATTATTCATTTTTCTTACCTTTTTGTGTTTTAATTGTGCCCGACTCTTCTGTCAAGGTTTCTTTCTTTCTTTCTACACAATTTTCAAAGCTCTCTATTTTATCCCCTGTAATGAGAGGTTAGTGTATATTCATAAAAGTGGATGTCCATATCTAAAATGCTTAACTCACTGCTGTTGCGTTCTGCACATCAGACCTGGCTTGCTCTCCCTGTACTTGTTTTGAGACAAGACCTTTGAAACCCGCCTTGTTGTAGGAACATAAGCGGGCTTCATGCACAAACACCACAAATCCTACATCTTTGGCCACAGAGGAAGACGGGGCAGCTAATGCTTTGTTCGGTTCTTGTTTCCTGAGCAGTGTATAGAAAGCAAAGAGAGGAGAATGGTTTATGATGGTGAAAACCGCAAATCACGCCCCGGGCAAATTTCCTAAAAAGCGATTCAACATAGCTTGACTAGCCTCTGCCTGATTCAGCCTTGGCAGGGAATTCTCCCGGTTGGCACAAACATGCCTGAGCATCAAAGATGTGTTATTATTGTGCGCCAACTGCTGTGGACACAGTAGACACTGGACCTGGGAAAGTTGTGTGAAGGAAGAACTCATGAGAGTAATAAAACTATAATCAAAAGCAGCATAGTTATATAGAAAGTTAAAGGATATATTTGGTGATAATCTGGGTTTTTCTTGATGTTTAGAAATCTTGTAAAAAAATACCAACATGAAAAACAACATATATTTTCTCTGTAGCCAAAGTCTGATGCAGTTTATTCCTCGGTGCCATAAAGCTCTATTAAAAACCCATCAATGATGCCAGTACACCCTTTCAAAGAACACCGAACTTAAATTCTTAGGAATACTGTCTGAATACCCTCTGCCCGTATTTTGCGTTCATGTCATCCAAATTTGTGCATGTTTTCTAAAAGCTCATGTATATGGATGAAGCAGAGCATAACCACCTGACATCATGGAGGCAGTGTAGCTCAGTGGTTCCCAACTGGTCCAGCCACGGGGTCCAGATTTCTCCGAAGTCATTAGTTTAAGGTCCAAACATTTTAATATATTCAGCCTCATACTTGCGTTTGGCCATGTCGTGGAGCTAGTTTACTGTCTCTGTCAAGCAGCTGTCAGTTAGTTACTCACCCCACAGCAGGAACAAACAGCACTTC
Organism: Cephalopholis sonnerati; assembly: GCA_019142605.1. NCBI lineage: Eukaryota > Metazoa > Chordata > Actinopteri > Perciformes > Serranidae > Cephalopholis > Cephalopholis sonnerati. Next base: position 22,614,003 of record JAGQAX010000022.1, read on the forward strand.
AAATAAAAGCTCTGTGCTGAAAATTCACTATATTTCAAATAAAGTGCGTTTTTTTACAAACTTGACACATACGCGAGTCATTTGTGGTCTATTCAGAATGGACCCGCGACCCACTTATGGACCGCGACCCACCAGTTGGGAACCACTGATGTAGCGTAGCTCAAGTGAAACATGACCGTAGGACATGAGGAAGAATTTTAAAAATGGAGAAACAGAGAAAATCAGTTGTATACCATAAAATTTCAATTAAAAGCCCAAAGTCTTTTACTAGCCTGGTGTGGCTACACAGTCTGACAAATAAAGGCCTGTCTCAATTAGAAGCCTGGTCTAGTTGCCAAGCAGTTCATTTTTTTCTAATAGAAGTTCTTCTGATGTATAAAAGCAGGTTGTTGACTACCTCAAATTATCCTCGATTACCCTGTAAGTTGTTCGCATTCCTTTAGTCCGCAAGGGTCCTTTAATTAATTCAAGTTGTGAGTATTGTTTCAACAGGATAAAGTGCTGTTGTGTCAGTATGCAACATGCCAAAATCCTTGCGTGCCGCAACTCACATTAGATTAAATGAATGATTTAAAAGGTCTCTGATTCATTGATATATTATCTGAAGCCTGATTTTTATACAAGTAATATTCATACTGATTAAAATAAAAAATTTTATTGTATTGCCCAATCTTTGCTAAGCAACAGTTGTATGTGAAAGGAATTGAAGGCCTGTCCCAAATATAGGCCTGCTGATTTCAGTGATTTAAGCAAATAATAGCCCGCGCTATTAATCAAAGTTTTACGGTAGTGAAAATAACCATCCGTCCACATGTCTCATTGTATTTAATGGCCTCACAGACCACCGCCGTCCACAACACTGCCTTTGTTAAAAACGTACATTATTACAGCTTCCTCCTCCGTCGCCATGTTTGTTGTTGTCAGAAACTTCTGACTCTGTTCTCTCTTGGCTGAATCTATGCAAACATAAAGGGTGCATGGAGATATGTGGGCAGTGATGGTTACAATGTTTAAAATGAATGATCTATTTTCGCACATACTATACTACAAGGGAGTATAAATGAGCCATTAGGCACTGCGCCCAAGTCTTACAATGGCAGGTCAAACCCTGATGTTTATTCTGGCCTCATGTGGGCTAAAACATTGGTCATGCATACAAACACAGGGGTGATACTGTACAATATATTTGGACATGACCTCGATCATTTCAGCTGACCTCAGTAAGTCATTAATGTAATTATTGGACAGGCCTAACTAGGTGACATGTTCATTCATTACAAAGAGCATCAGCACTGTTTATCATAGGTCACTCCCACATACACTGTCCTGCTGCTGTACTTTCTACAGCATCAAATGTGTATAAATTTATGACTGAAAATAGTCCCCAACATATGCACCCTTTACACGTTTGAGTAACATCTGCTTAAAACTACAGTGCCCAGCTGTTTTAGGAAATGAAATGAATGGGCTTGGGGCTGTGTGGCACACAGGATCTGGTTGGGTTCCTTTGTGTACCTGGCAAGTAATCAGCAAAAAAAAGGTGATTCACAGGTGGTATTTTGTCTTAATTTTCTTTTCAGGTTCAGTTCTGGGTATAAAAAAAGAATATGCAGTTTGGATCTTGGGTGTAGGATGATAAGTATATTCAAATAATTATACATTTTATACACTTTAATCCACTGATTGCTGACTTTATTTGTTGGCTTTGTCTCTTGAACCAGCTGAAATGTAAGTGCCGCTGCAATCAGGTGCGTTACTAAGAGGCACGTTATCTGTGGAGATGTGTCTTCAAATTATTGATTTAAATTGTATTGCCTAGATTACCTATGTTTTAAAACATATTATCTTAGTTTCACATGGATGAAATTTCCCAAAATCACTTAAAACGTGCTGCTTAACTGCATTTTTGAACCAACACATTCTCACTCCGACCTCGTCACATATCGACGTGTGGTCATGGACCTTCCATGTCCAGATACGACGTGCAAGGTACCCTGGGTGTGTTGGTTGTTGACGTTCTGGGACGGCCTGTCAAGTTCTGCCTGTTACATGCATTGTGTTCTTTTATAATACTCTTCCGTTTTCACAGGAAATTTACCATTTACATACAGTCTCTTTCAAAATAAACGCACTACATTGGTAGACCAATGCGAGTTGACAGTATTTTTCCTTCAACAACTAATGCATGTGGTTGGGTTTAGGCAAATAAATCATGTGCTTACGTTTTTATTTACCATGAAAGTCGGTGTTTGTTAGACCCATCCACCACCCATCCCACCCACCTGCCAGCCTGCCGAATTTCGACGACTTCGGAGACCGAGTTATTTGAACAGCGTGTGGTCAGATTGGGGCATGGATCTTGTGTTGTCGGGTTAGGTCGGTGTGCAGGACTAATGGGTCATATGTCGGGTATGGTATTGTGCATTACAGTTCCAGTTTGGAAGCAGATCTTGAAAATGAGACCTGTGCAGAACTCTGCCACAGACAGGTTAAGCAATGCTGGTTGATTCTCATCTTGTCAAAGAAACTGTTGTTATAGCAACAATTACCTTAAGCAAGATACATGAAAATGTCTTGTTTTATAACTTAATTAGTAATATCACAAAATGACTCAATGATATAAAATGTTGCCACACCCGCTGGCTCTATTTATTCAAATACATCACTCATGCTATTCAACTTAACCGCTACTACAACCCACAAACAGTGTGTGTGACTCAGTGAACTTATAGTGAACTTGTTACGGTGACAATTTCTTTTTGCTCACTGAAGTAGAGAGGCAGTAAAATGCCTCAAATGTCTCGAGCTACATGATTTTCAAACATTGAAAGCAAGCTCAAACGCAGTGGTTCAGACATCACTCGTCACAATTTTGAGCTGAGCCTCGGAGCTCTGGTATCAGACTTAACATCCCGATGTCACATCTTAAAGTGCCAACTTTGGGTGGGGGAATTTCATAAAGTGGGATTCACAGTGAGCCATGACAGCCCTATTCCAATACTTACTAATTATGTTTTGTTTTACAGATTAGTATCAGCAGGATGTAGCTTGTACTTATCGGGCTATCTCTCTAATCCTGCTTTGTATAAAACTGTAAACACAAACACCTGTAAACATTTTCCAACCTCAGAGCACAAACTTGCGCTCTCCAAAACCTCGTCTTTACATCTTCAAGGTGTGTGAATCCCCTCCTCTGATATGGCAAGATTCTTGGCACTCTGCAAACTCCATAATCATTTTTAATTTAGTCTCTAAAAGTAACATACTTACATCTGTACAAACAAAACCATTTGTTCTTGTTTCAGTGTTCTACCAAATGGTGCTTCCCCAGATAAACACCATTACCACAGCTTTATTCTCTTAGTCTTACCCCGAGGAAACAAGCCGAGGCAAGGAAATACTCTCTGATGTGATGTGCCCAGCGCAGATGCATTTACAGTGTGTTATTAATCACAGAAAGATCATTTGCTCCTCCGAGCCGCCCAGGAGCTTAATTTCATTTGTTCCTATCGATTTAACGGCCATTTCAGAAACAGGGGGTGGTGTGGGGAGTGTAGGCTCGATACAAGCTATTGATCAGAAACTAAATGACCTTGTGTACACAGTGACCGTGGAAACCGACCAAGAGATGCAGAAGAAATTGCATCATTCAAAGGTCCCGGCGGGTTTAGCGTGGCGACGTTGAGATGAACCAGGTTATCGAAAGGTCTGCTGCTTTATACAGTGTGTAAGCACAGATGGACCAAGCCTAGTTAATGCAACGCCACGCACACAACTGAGCGACATGTTACATATACACCTGCCCACACAAGCGTCAACCCTCTTCTCCTGAGCGTAATTAATATTTCTGTTCATATTCACGCTCTGCGCCATTCCGCACCCCCAGGAGCACTGTCATGATGGCCGATTCCACGCCGGCGAGTTATTTTCCATGCTTCCACTCCTACTTGGCACGGGGAGTCAATTATGAACACCTTGCGACCTTTGGCCCTCTCGCACGTGAACTACTATTCCCAGGTACGCTGCCGCATCACAGTTAACTAGAGCCTGGGGGGGCTTGCGCTCTCTTGGTGCGCAAACAAACATTGTTTACAAGAATTACATGCTATAGGAGATGATTAACTACCCAGCTGAACCCAGGCTCCGCTTTGGCAGCAGTCCCACAGCACAATTTATGAGGTTTTGTGCATTTGTGTGTGTTTATGTCTCTGTCTATGTGTGTGTGTGTGTGTGTGTGGATGGGGGAGGAGGCGTGGGGGTTAACAGAATAATGAGACTGCAATGCTGTGAAGCCACCAAGCAGGAATTAGTGGCACTAAATGAACTGCTCTTTTGTTTGAGGCCGTTTGATTACTTGGGTGGCAGCAGAGGGTGTGATTTCATTCACATTTCTAATCCTAATCTTGTTATAGTATAACCCCCCCACCGTCACCGCCACACACACACACACACACACACACACACACACACAAATCCACCCTCTCCTACACTCACAGGTAAGCGTGTGTGGGTACTCGTGTCTGTGTGTGTGTTAAGTAGGTGAATGATGGATATATCTCGTTGCCTGGCTTACCTTATCAGCAGAAGGGCCAGTATGGGTTTCATCAGGAGGTTGATGGAAGCTGGAGATACAGGTAAGCCAGGCAGCTTTTGAGGAAGGGAACACACACACAAAACAAGATTGGCTTGTCTTCACAGCAAAATAAATGGTGTTGTTGAAGCTGAGATAGTCAAAGAAGAAAAGAGGAGACTGCTTTTAAGGCGCAGCCCACTTGATAAGGGCTCCGCTGTGATTAAAAAAGGTAAAAGGGGAAGGGAAACGCAGAGCTTAATGCAGTTCTCACTGATGGAAAACTGTCAAGAACTTTCTTCAGTTGTATGCTTCGTAATTGAAAACACCTCAACGTGGTCTAGAAGAGGAAACTTATGTGCAGAGAGCGTTTTATAAATAAATTTATTCCTGAAATTATTTATCTTTTTCCATGATTCATCAATGTAATTTATCCTGAATGGCTCCAGCTTCTCAAATTTGCTGCTATTCTCCATTATATACCTTTACTATGCTATAAAGGCTTATAATTATGGATGACCAGGACATTTACCTGTGGCCTAGGGGTTGTTTTTGAGCAGTCAGCTTGACTGTTTACCATATGATCTCAGTTTTTTCCAATACAGGAATCAGTATGGTGCCCACTTCCTGGTCACAAACTCTCATATTACAGCTAAACAGTGCACTGAAATATGTTTCTGAAGACAATTTATGCAAGACATAGGCAGTACAGTAAAATAATCTTGGTTTATATTTGATCAGCACTGTCTAGTTTTAGAGTTTGATCAGAGTTTGAGAAAGAGAAAAGGGGGCGTTGGTGGCTTAGTGGATAGAGCAGGTGCCCCATGTACAAAGGCTGTTGTCGCATCGGCCCGGGTTTGACTCCAGCCTGTGGCCCTTTGCTGCAGGTCATTCCCTCTCTCTCTCTCTCTCCCCCTTTCACACTTAGCTGTCCTGTCAATTAAAGGCAAAACACCCAAAACATAATCTTAAAAAAAAAAAAGAGAGAAAAGAACCTCTGTTTTGATTCACTTCTATATTCTGTGTCCATGGTGACAGGCAAACAAAAATGCGGATCTACAATCTGTAGTTCGAGAAAGAAATTACTCCAGCGTCTTATATTCAAAATTTTACTGAAGTGTAAGTGCTGAGACATTCACAGCAAAATGTTTTTCAAAGTACTACAACCAAAAGTACACATTAGGCAGCAGACCCCTGTCAGTCTGACATTATATTACTGGCTTATATTACATATGCTTTACTGTGTAAGCAGCATTTTATGTTGAGGCTGATCAACTTCGGAGATTTTTAAACTGAGCATAGCGTTAATTCAGGTAGGACACAATGTCAAGCTCAGCTCACATCCCAGCTACATCAGCTGATCTCAAACAGCCAATCAACTGATGGAGCAGCTGATTGATGGAAGGGAGTCAGCTGATAGATCACATGATTCCTTTCTATGTTGCTGCTACTGTTGCTGCTTCCTCTGCAAGCCTCCTTTTCATGTTGTGTCTGACTTATCAATGTCATTTCTGTTTGTCATTGATGCTGTTCTGTTCTGTTCCCGGGGGGTCTTTGCTGCTGCTCTCCCTGCCTTAGGCTTTACATGTAGGCGCATGGAAGGGCAGAGAGGTGTGCTCTCTTTGCCTCAGGCTTTCTGTGTAGGCTAGGGAGAGGCAAAGAGGCCCCAGAACAGAGTCATACCATTAAATATAATACTGCAAATAGAAATAAAGTTTTCTTTGACTGAAGTGTTCCTGACTGAAATACTTCTTAAACAACTGGGTAATTTAATCTGAAACAATTACTCTATAATGCATCATATTATCTAAACTGAGCATATTTTGTTTGTAAAACCTTGATCTGAAAACTAACTGGCAGCTAAAGCAGAAAAATAAATGTAGGGGAGTGAAAAGTGCAATATTTGTCTTTGATATGTAATGCAGAGGAAGTAAAAAGTAAAATAAAATGGACATACTCATATAAAGCACAAGTAACTCAAAACTAAACTTATGCACAGTACTTGAGTGAATGTACTTAGTTACTTTCACCACTGTCAATTATGCAATGATTCTAACTGGCTGGCTAAGGGTGAAGGAGTATTTGCTTTGGGTCAAAACCTTTGTAAATGGCATAGTTTGGGGGGTTTTTTTGTATTATTTAGCTATGCAATTAAAGTGCAATTTAATTGATAGCTGTACACACACACAATCACTTGGCAGGTTTTGTGCTGTCTGCTTCACGGACATGGTTGAATAAACATTTGTATTACACCTACATTGTTGTAGCTTATTATCTTTGTGTGCACACACAAGAAAAAAGAACTCGGATGAATGAACAAGAAAAATGTGAGAAAACTATTACATTCGTCAGTTACATCAACAAATAGATTTAGCTTATACAATTAGTGGTTTGTGTGAACAGGGTGGCCAGAGATGGAGTCAAATTTCCGGCTTAAATTGCTGTTTCAGTCTGACCCTGCAGGCTTACATAACGCCCTAATCAAGTAGTTGTAGTTTACATTGCGTACATAAAGTCTGTGGAGTTGAAATATAATAAAAACTTTAACTAATGAACACACTAAAAAGGTGACAGTGTGCAAAATGTAGTTCAGTCATACAAGCTGGCTTCACAACCATCTTCTGCATATTGCAGTGCTGTGTCTCATGCAGAATGTTGGAACGTAAAGCGTTTGAGCAAATGCTATATAGCTCCTGTCAGGACACAGAGATTTAAAGATCAAATATTTTACATATCCAGTCCCATCTGAGCTGTTTATGGCATGTAACATCAGGTTGTACACTTAAAAAAAAACATATTTGATGTGCTAAGTTGAAGGAGGAAAACTAAAGGTGCTCCTTTGCTGCATCGGCTCAATGAGTTTATAGTCTAGGATGGAGTTTACTGTCATAATAATCCCCGCTGCTGCTTTTCTTACGCCTTTTTCACCAGTTTAGTCTGCATGCCTCCCCTCTTGTACAGGCTCAGTTAGTGTGAGCCCTCATCCCCATTTGTATGATTCACTGCATCCAGACTACTTAAGGAGGCAGTATACTCTTTTAGAACTGCTTGTCAGATGGTCCAATAGCTTCTTTTCGACGTCAAAACTGTGTCTGACAACTCCGCAGTGTGAAGGTGAGACGGTTTGAACTTCTCTCTCAAGACTGTGTTTGTGCGCTGTTATCCCTATTTTTATAATATTGCGTCTTCCTCCTCTCTATGACAGCAGTCTTTTCACTCCGCCTTCCAGTGTCTTCAGATTTGTGTCTCCAGACATGCTCAGATAACCAGTTTGTTTCTATCATAACGCGGCCCTCAGACATGCAAAACAACGTCTTGAAGGGAGATCAGGGAGGAGTGCGATGCAGAGAGGAGAAAGCTGTGACGGCAGACTTTTTGGCTCACCGTGTGGAGTGTGGCAGCTTGGAGCAACCATAAACACTTTTGTCGTCAGATGTGGTAAGACAACATGTACAAACTAGTTATTTTTAAGCACTCTGCAAAGTACAGTGTGCTAAACAATGATTCATAATATCTGATGAGTATGTGTTGCATACAAAGGTTTCTCTGGCCTCCTTTGTTGACACCTACAGCCTCATTTCCACTTCATGGTGCCGGCACACCTGGTGCTGGCTATTTCTTTTGGTACCACCTGTGTCGAGGTTCCAAGGGAGCTGAGCCGATACTAAAAGGAGGATTAAAACTCTGCAGACTACTAGAGTTGGGTTAATTTGGGGTTTTGATTTTATGCCCACCAACTGAACCAGAATTTGTCACTATGACAAGATCTGACAAACTATTTAAGAAGATCAATTTCAGTAGAGTAGGGAGGCAGTTTGAGCGGCACATGTTGTGTTTGTTTACGAGAAAGTTCATGTCATTTTTTGGATGAGGAGTGGAAACATGACAGTCTCTCAAGGAAATTATACATGCACAAACAGGGCAACATTTTGGATTTGAAGCCAATGAAAGAAGTGTCCTAACTGACTGCCAGCAATGCTGTGTGCCGTTTTGAGCTGAACTTTTTCTGGACGCCCTGTTTCTATTCATTTCTGTCGCTCCCTCTGAAAGCGCTACAATGGACATTTTTCACAGCAGGCATTTTAACCTGTCATAGTAGGAAAAGCACAAGTGTATTCAATAACATTAATGACGGCTGAACTCCATTTAGGGGAGGCCCTGGAACTGGAAATGGAGCTGGAACTGAGCCATACTTAATGTTTTTAATTTCACCTGTGCTTTTCCTACTATGACAGATCAATACATCTGCTGTGAAAAAGGTCCATGGGCGAAGAACGGCCAATACATGAAGTTGACAAGAGGAATTATTGGTATGGTATTGTATGACATCACATTATTCACTACAAAAAAACAAAACGTGGCAGCCAGACGAAGGGAGATCAACAGGGAGCTTAAAGTTTCTGGTAAATGGCAATCACTAATTACCTACTTGCTGTTGGTTAAATTTCAAAATATGAAACATGTTTTCTGTTAAAAAGTACAAATGTTGGAAGATAGCAAGTAGGCTACTCGCCCATCTTTCAACCCTTTGAAACCTGAGTAAATAAGCTTGATTTCTTTCAAAAGGCAATGAGCAATGAAGGAAGAAGAAACAAACAACAAGGAAATAAATCAATCAATCAATCAATTAAATGTTCAGCAAACAAACAAACAAGGAAACTTGGAAAATGTACTTAAAATTTAAATAAAAAGAAAAATCTGCAACAACTTTAAAATGTAATATAGCATTTGTAAATAAAGTTTTTCCCTTGATTTTTTCCCTTTTCCCCCTAGTTTTTTTTTTTTTTAAATAATTTACTGAATCTATTAATTTTTTGCAATTTGTGGGATGTTTCTTACCAAGTCACTCATTGCCTTTTTTTCCCCATGTTTGTCATAACTTTCAAAGGTGTTAACACTTGTGAAAGGTATCTGAAAGCAGCACAAGAAATGTGATGTCGCTCCAGGTTACAAAGGGCTAAGGGGTTACGTTTCCAGTCTGATCTCAGTGACACAGCTGATATTAATGTGGGTTGTTTCACAGAAGTGCATATGTAATGGATTCAATGTGGGCAGAGAGCTCCACTTGGGAACGGCTGCTGAGTCAAGTGTGACACTTAGTGGGAAATTTGTTACGCCAGCCCAGTCTGGTGTTTGGATTAATAGCAAACCAGTTTTAAAATGTTTACACCAGCCCAACCCTACTGACCACTAATTGGTGAAACAGAACCGTCAACAGCATGACATCGACATTCTGCAAAAACATGCCAATTTTGAATAACCGAGCTACTATTACTAGTGCCGACATTTTTTTATTTTCTACCCAGATTGTAAAAAATATCAGCCCGCAAAAGCACGCCATGCTCAACTGACAAAGTGACATTCCTCTGTTTGGTTGTCGATGAAAGAATCTAGCAAAAGCTGACCAAAACAGCGCGATATGTCAAGGTGAAAATGGTGTCTTTGCAATTTCACGACACATCGCTATGACACTCAGCATTGTGCCTTCATTGACCAGGTACTATCTGCAGTGGACAATGTGATTGAGAAAAGCACCTCGTACCACAAGTCAATCGAGTTGAGCCGGACTATGCAGTAGAAATGACATAGTCGTGTTTGTAGCCAGTCCAGATTATTGATGATTCACTATGTCAGGATCTTGCAGGAAAACACCCAGCACCTCTCCTTGGATGCAAACAAGAGTCATTCACCTGATGACGGTCTCCACCAGTCCAACAAACCCTCGTCTTTGTTTCTACACACACCACAAAAGGGTGCCATTCGGGAACACGTAGCGCTGTCATGACCCAGAGTTAAAGCTGAAGGTGTAGACAGCAAAAAGGAAAGGTGACAGCACTGCTCCGCGGGGTGCCCCGTGCTTCTCTGAAGCATGTCCTAAAACAGTGCCTTTGATGCAGACAAATGGTGGCTTATCAAAGAGACGGTCCATAATCTAGGAAACCAGGCAGGTGTTGACCACCTGCTTTATTTTTGTGCCAGCCACTCCGTAACTGCCTTTCCAAGGAATGAAGAGAGAGCACCGGAAGAGCGAAAGGAGGATATAATAGGAGGGAAAAAAAGGTGAGACACAGGAGAAGGTGTCAAAGAGCAAATGAGTAAGCAGAAAGACAAGAATGAGAAAGAAATATTGAGGCTGAGAGAATCGAGAGAAAGAAATCAAGCATTAAAAAGGAGAAAGGTGCGCAAAAACAGCAGCAAAGAGAACAGAGGATGAGGAAATGAGTGAGTGAGTGAGTGAGTGAGTGAGTGAGTGAGTGAGTGAGTGAGTGAATGAATGAGTGAGTGAGAGTAAGACAAAGACTGTCGTACTTCAGTTGACACGACGTCTCCTCATCTTGTCACAGGGATAGAGAAGCCTGGCTGGGGGAATTGGGAGGAGTGGAAAATGCTGGATCCCAGGCCCACAGTGCCCATCACTGTCACTCATGTCTGGCAGTACAACGAATTCTGGTGACATGTGGAGATCCCCTGAGTCTGAAATGGGACAAAAGACCCCCTCTTTTCTCCCCCCGTCCCCCCTCCCGCACTGCTTCCAGTCCCCTCGTCTGTTCTCCCAAGTCCTTCTGTTTCATCATCACCCCAACTCCTTTCCACCTCATTCAACACTCTTCTCCTGAGGGCCCGTTTACAAAAGCAACATTTTGGCCCCAAAATGAACCAATTTTGCGCCCTTTGACCAACTGCAAACCATCTTGACCCCGAGGAAGAGGAATCCAACATGGAGGAAGCTGCCATATAAGTTGCAAATTCCTAACCGTGTTCACTCACTGTCCCTCCATCACCAAGTTTCAAGCACCAGCTACTTCCCAAAGACGCTGGAATGAGTTTCGCTGTGTCATTTTCTGGCATGACCGAGCACTAGACGTTTTCTTTTCCCCTTCTGCAAATTTGGCATACCCATTTCCCCCGTTGCCTTCCTCTCTCCTTGCCCTTGTGCTTTCCTGTCTGCCAGCCCGATTGCTTTTCCTTCCTGTATGCTTTTGCTGCATGTCTGCGTGCCATGCCGGTGCTTGCGGCTTGATCCGTCTGACGGCAGGCACCGACATGTCGAGTGCAATCTCACCAGCTTCTCTTGCTGTGTTTCTCATCGCGTGCATGTACGTGTTAACGAATGTGCTCGTAAGCGTGCGGCAGCACTCCTAGCTCTATGCACGCCCCGGTCAGAGCAGCTGTGATGTTCATTCGGGTCGACCAGTGGCTCCAGCCTTATTAGAGAACCACTAGATTGAAGGACCCAGACCCGGCCCCCGAGAGCGGGAAAAGAAGGGGGGGAAGGCGGGTGGAAAGTGCAGCCGGAGTAAGACCAGAGCGAACAGCCACATTATCACATTTCCTGCCGCTATTTTCCAATTAGCTCGCTATCGATCAGCTTGCAAACCTCTTGACGCACTGTGCCTCTCACCGACTGGGCTTGAAGCCACTTTCTGTCCAAGTTCTGTCGAGATTTCACCACACAGCGGAGGTGGACAAGCTTACTTGCCTGGGAAACCATCCAGGTATGTTGGGACAGCATTAAGCCGATCTGGCTCTGATGTGGGTTTCATCCATTAGTACCTGTTTTGAAGGTGAAACATGGGCAAACAACTGCCACATATGCATTAAAGGATCTTTTTTAAGAACAAAATCTTCAAAGTATGTTGCTTGGAAATGGATCACAAGGACTCAGCTCAAGGTTGACCGTGAGCTGAGTGTGAGGACTAGCTCTATATGAAGGTTCTTCCATGTCATTTCTGGCATTCACTGAATAAACCCGCTTTTTTGACAACAAAAGAAAATATCAGATGCAACACATTTGCTCTCAGAGGACCCATTTCCACTCGTTTCTCTGAGACAAAAAAAAAACACTGTACAAGACTAATGTTCTCACGGTCAAACACAATTCCTCCATCAGGTCACAGCACATTTGTGTGTGAATGTGTGCGCCTGTACCCATGAGTGAAGGGGCAAGAGAAGAGAGGGAAGGTTAAAGCCTGAGTGATAAAAAAGTAGGATTGTGCTGATGACCCTATAACACTATGAGAACAGGGAGCAGAGGGAATGGACTGTGGCTCTTATCTCTCTCTGTGCTTTCTCTTTTCTCTGGAAATGTCTTTCATTTGGCATGTTTCTCTCTATCTACATGGTGTAACAGATTGTACAGCACACAGCGCCTTAATGCAGATATTAGTGAAATCATAAGCTTTATTTCAAGACAGCAATACTTAAAAAAAATATTTTAAAGGATCAGTGTGTAGGGCTTAATGGCATGTAGCTCTGAGGACTGAAGATTGCAGCCAGCTCCTTCAGCGTTCATTGTTAAGGAGATTTGAACTGGAAGCCGAATTATCCGCAGGTCTTTTCCTCTCCAAAACAAACAGACCAGATGATTAGAACCAGTAAAAACATTAAATGAAGCAGTTTCATGTTACAGTGTTACAGTGTTTCTCCAACACTGTTTAGCTCCCCAAAGACGGGCTGCTAGCCCAGCACCTGCTATTGTGGGCTCACCTTTTTCCCTGATATCTTCACGTGCACTCATCTCATTTCTGAACTAGGCGTTCAGGAGGTTTTAACTGGGAGCCGAATTATCCGCAGAGGTCTACTTAAATGGACCCGGTGATTTAAACAGGTAACACTTTGACGTGACATCATGTGATATATATATATATATATATATATATATATATAGATATATATATATATATTTATATATATATATATATATATGTTGAAATTAAACAAGAGTTTAAACTGGAGAGGATATCTGTTGCACGAAAGCAAAAAAAGTTTAGACAGGCTACTTGTAATTCTTAAAGTCACTGGAATATATGGGCTGGACAGAAACCAGAGGATCTGCAGCCTCTTTGATGATAATCCTGTGTAAGATGAGTATCATATTTTGTTTGAATGTCAGAAAGTATTATTTAAACCGTCCACTTATGTTCAAATTAATTTTGTTATCAAAATCAGATAAGCAAAAAGTAATTTGTAAACTAGGTGTGTTTTTGAGGAATGTCCTTCCTTTGTTGTAATTTAGCCACACCGTGTGCTTTTGTTTTGTTATTTTATGTAATGTTTGTACTCCATACTATGTGATATGGTCGTGAGTCAAATAAATGAAATGGATTGAAATGAAAAACACTGAGTAAAGCAGTTTAAAGTTACAAATCAATGTGTCTTTGATGCTGTCTGGCATGTCGGAGACAGGCCGCTAGCTTAGCACCTGCTAATGTGTGCTCACCTTTTCTCTGTGATAACTTAAGATCCAGACGTTCAGGAGGTTTTTACCAAGAGCCAAATTATCTACAGAGGTCTCTTCCTCTCCAACACAAACAGACCCGGTGATTTAAAGTGGTAAAACACTGAATAAAACAGTTTTTCTAATGCTGCTCGTCAAGTAGGGGCTGCCTGAATTTGTGAAAACACAAATGGCCCTATCTAGAGCCAGTTTGTCCGTTCTGGGCTAATACAGAAACATGGCAGTGCAACATGGCAATCCACATGGATCCGCTTCCTATGTAAATATAAACGACTCAGTCTAAGCTAATGAAAACCCAATTCTTATTTTCAGGTGATTATACACTATAGAAAACACACTTAATATATTATGTTCCATTTTTGCTAGTATATTCCCATAAATCCTACTCAGTGGACCTTTAACAGGTGAATTTACATTTGAAAGTGGTAAAATAAGACAACAGCAAACACTCAGCTGCCTCCATTGTTTTCCAATATATCGAATCAATATTGTCTGCGCTATTACTGTGATGGACAGACAAACAAAGGCATGAATGGAGCCCGATCGATGGCTCCCCTCCTGCACACACTCATACACACAATTTCATTATGGAGAGGGCATTTATCACACCACATTAGTAGATTTTTTACACCTGTTTCAGGGGGAGCAGGATTTGAAGAGCCATGGCTTAAATAAACAAATGAATCAGATGTTATCTTGCTGTTTCATGTATTGTACCTATTGTTATTTTTTTTGCTGTGGTGTCACCTAGGGCAGCAAAAAGCTCATGAGCATGGGAAACAAAAGCGCCTGTCAGGGAGGATCTGGTTGTGTGTCCTGAACGGGCTGCACGCTCTTATCTGAGCTCAGCAAAAGTTCCCATCGATTGGTCCGCTGATTGTGCGTCTGTCAGCCTACCTGTCCGGCCTTCCCTCCCCGCCTTCTCCTCCCTTGCCTCCCTCCATCCATCCTCCCTCCCCCCTCCCCTCTGCCCAAGGCCTCATTGATCAGCTGTGCCCTGGCTCCTGCCCGCTGATCAGTCAGCTTGATGTCTTTTGTGTCTGGGTGAAGTGAATAAACTATTGGGCCGATCGAACGGGAAGCGTGGGGCCAGGAGAGCCGGTGCTCGGCCCTTGAATGCAAGACTGAGAAGGACAGAGGGATGGGAGAGGGAAAGAGGAAGGTATGGAGGTGCAAGGGAGGAGAGGAGAGATGAAACAGGGGGGTTTGGGAGGCAAAGAGAAGGGGATGAGGGCGGCCAACTGGCTCAGTTCTCAGCGAGATCAGAGAAACTGCACACAAAAGGATGGAAAATGAAGAAATGGTAGTAAAAGAGATGAAGGGTTGGACGGTGGCGCCTCCCACAGGGCCCAAGTTCACAAAGCTCAGCAGGCCTCTCCCATCAAGGCGAGAAGAGAACATCCATCTCCAATCCACACACTGATGACAAGCTCCTCAGATAAACACTAGAAGCGGCATCCAATCCGTCTTGAGACTGTCAGCGTCCCTGCGCTTCTTCACGACTGTGGACATAAGGAATAATTGCATCCATGAGGCTGCATAAATTAGCCGGCAGTTGTGGCAAATCCATAGGCAAGTGGATGAGGCCTGAGCATGAGGATCAGCGCCTCTTAAATTTCTGAGCAGAGCTTCCAGGTCTCAGATGGGCCAGATTGATGGGAAGAGGCCAAGATAAACCATCATTTCCATTTCATCCCTGTCAATAAGCATTTGATAACAGGGGGTAAAATGGGAGGAGGGAATTTGTTATTATAATAAGTGGGGCTTTTATGACCATATTTTGTAGCAAGGTGACAGAAAATTGCACTGATGGTGCGCAGATGGATGATGCGATTGTGGAATAATATGGACAGTTGGTGGAGGAAAATATTGGAGGTTATCAAAGTAGATGCTAACCCGCAGTATCACTACAGGGATACATTTATCCAAACAGCCAGCATATTACGGCAAAAAGAGCTAATGCAACAATTGCTTTTGTTTTGATATCCCCAAAAGAAAAAGAAAAAAGTATTATGGTTGAAAATATTCAGGGTTTGGAGTCCGAGTTTTAAGCCGACTCATTACTGTGGCCTGCTATGACAGCGGATGCATTCCTAATCACGCTTATAAAAACTGAAGACATAAACAAACATTTACCCTGTTTGGAAGCCCCTGGTTTGCTTGGGGATTGGTGCATTTTCTTTCTGTCCTCCATGTTTTCAGTCAATCGGTCCTTAGATAAAAAGAGCTTAGAAAGATTATCCCCCTGGCTTGCATGCCATTATCATTAATCAGTGTGTTATTGACTGCTCTGTCCTTTCCTGTTTCAAGTTCAGGCCTCCCTTAATCCACAGATTTTGCCCAGAAGACACACACTCGACTCCGGGAGGCTCAGTGCAGCTTGAACCATGCCCACCCTTGCAGGCACCAATCGATTTGCAGCGAGCCCTCCCCCGCCTACCAATCAAAATGCCCAAACATTGTGACTGGTGATGTAAATTCCCCATTACAGTACCTAGGGACTCATTTTGAAATCTGTTTCAAAGGCCAAAAGGACTTAAAGTTCAGGATGTGTCATTTTTTTAAAAATGTAATATCAAATATGACGTGAAAAAACAAACATGGATCAGGATTGTTCATCCAGTTAAGGTACACTAAGCTCTTAATCTATATATTACACACGATTAGAGCTTATTATTTGGGAATTTATCTGTGTTTATTTTAAACATTAACAGGTAAATCGGATTTTAAAAAATCAATAATGCAAGAAAAAAACACTTTAAAATAGTTTGGAGCACAGACACTTTTCTTACTTACTTGGAGGGACTCTGGTGGATAATTAGTGGCTCATTCGCATTCCCTCCGCATTTTACTTCTTAGTTTGTATTACCAGAAGATTTTCTGTGCTGTGTTTATTGCAAAGTACCCTTGTAAACCAGTGGTTCCTGACCAGCGGTACCCCGGGGGTAATTCTGCAGTTGACAAGGGGCACGTGGAAAGACTGTAAAGTAACTTAGCTAATTTGAAAAAACAGAAATCTGCATTGGATTAAAAGAACTGCCACATATTTGTTTAGAGGAATATAAACACACAAATAGGAATACAAATTCATATGACACTGATCTTTTGAATACTTACTACTACAATGACCAGAAAGCTACCAGCTGTGAGAGCTAGACTGCAAAGGACATGCCTCCCACCAACCTGAGTCAGTTGTAACACCTGAGCCACATGATGTAATTGAAAATGTATTCAACTAGTTAGCAAACAAGCAGAGAAATGTGTAACTGAATAAATCAGCTAGCTAAAAGTAATGTATAAATGGCTTAAATAGTTAGCTAAAAGTAATGGATAAATGGTTGAAATGGCTAAAAGTAATGTATAAATAGTTGAAATAGTAAACTAGAAAGTAATGGATAAAGGGTTGTAACAGTTAGCTAAAAGTAATGGATAAATAGTTAGCTAAAGGTTATGTATAAATGGTTGAAATAGTTAGCGAAAAGTAATGGATAAATAGTTAGCTAAAGGTTATGTATAAATGGTTGAAATAGTTAGCGAAAAGTAATGGATAAATAGTTAGCTAAAGGTTATGTATAAATGGTTGAAATAGTTAGCTAAAAGTAATGGATAAATAGTTAGCTAAATGTTATGTATAAATGGTTGAAATAGTTAACTAAAAGTAATGGATAGAGAGTTAAAATAGTTAGCCAAAAGTAATGGATGGACAGTTTAAATGGCTAGCCAAAGTAATGGATAAAAAGTTGAAACAGATAGCTAAAAGTAATGGATGACTGGTTTGAATAGTTAGCTATAAAGTAATGTTTAAATGGTTGAAATACTTAGCTAAAAGTAATGGATAAATGGTTGAGGAAGTTCGCTAAAAGTAATGGATAAATAGTTGGCTAAAGGTTATGTATAAATGGTTGAAATAGTTAGCTAAAAGTAATGGAGAGAGAGTTAAAATGGCTAGCCAAAAGTAATGGATGAATGGTTTAAATGGCTAGTTAAAGTAATTGGTTAAAAGTTGAAATAGCTAGATAAAAGTAATGTATTCATGGTTTGAATAGTTAGCTAAAAGTAATGGCTGAAGAGTTAAAACGTCCCGCCTCTGTCCACAAGTGGCACTAGTAGTAAAAATGCAAACAATTGAGAGATTATTGGTATAATATGCACACTGAATAAGTAAAACTAGAGCACCCTCTTTAAAATCATTTTAACTGAACATGACAGCTGGTGTCAGTTAAGTCATATTTGAGCTCATCTAATAGGGCTGTGAGGGTATGTCAGAAGAAACAGTTGGGGAACCACTGTTGTACATAACTGCAGGGTTTTTTCAACATAGAAGAATTTTTTTTTCCACACCCCGAAGAGGTTTTGGCAATTTCCAAAATGACAAGAACTAAGAATAAAAATAGCAGTTTAAATCCTCTCTAAATGCAATTTATCAAACAACTGTTGACAACCAAAACACAAACTTAAATACAATGTCTTTGACTTCCTGTGGTCAACTCCTCTCTCATTTATATCCGCTATATTGTACGCATGCTGCTGGCACTGGATAAGCTAGCTGAGCTGCATTGTTTTGACTGGTCCTTAAGTCTCTGCTGTGAAGCTGGTGCTAATGGGAGAGGAGATTTCCTGTGGTTTCTCATTTAAAAAAAAAAAGCAATTTTATTTCTGGTGAAATTTTTAAAAATGCTTAATTACGACTGCAGTGTACTTTTTGTGTTGGGTCCTGCCTCCTGCACCAGTCACCTAAACCAAATGGAGTATTTCCAGTAGGTGAGAACACAACTGGCATGGCAATCTCCTGTTGTGTGCTACTTATATGAAAGGGCAATTCTGGAAAATGTGCCAACCTGATTCTCTGGACACTGTGACAATGGCCGACCCTCTCCCTTGAAACACCACGATAAAATTGCTAAGGATCTAATCAACGACCCTTAAACATAAAAGTGATCACAATACCAATGCTTAACTGTTCTCTGCAAGAAAAAAATGACATTTAAGTGCCGGGAGCCACTGGCACATGTTTAAAATGACAATCATCAACACTAAACACTTGAATGAGATGTTGAACTCACAGCAGCTCACCCGCTGTGCGCTGCTCTGCTGTTCAACCTAAAAGTAAAACACACAGTCACAGGCATTCCCAGGTGTTTCCCAGCCATACCATGGGAATTGATGTTGCCAAGCATGTTTGTGCTGGAGTACAAATCATGCTGTCAGTTTCAGTGCGCCTGTCAAAGAAGCAAGACGTCAACACAGGCAGATGGGGACGACAGGAAGCGAACTGACATAGCATGAGTCGATGGGGAGGGAAGTAGCCTTGAGCGGTGATTGGAGCAGCGTGTGTGTTTGTGTATTAAACAGCCTGTGTGCATGCATTCATGTGGCTTCAACTGTGGGTGCACATGTGCCTGACTGAGTATACATGTCACAGGGCCGCATATCTGTTGGTAAATATCAGCTGAGTCTGATCAATAATTTCAGGCTAAGAGAAGCTTAAGGTTTTACCACATTAACTCTATGCTGTCAGATCTATCGTCCTCACACCTTCCTCGTCTTCCAGGGTGTGTGCTTGCCTGCTTTATGTGCACAAACATGTCTGTGTGAGCAGGCCTGTTTGTTTACAGGCAAGGCATGTTAGCTTAACTGTGTCTGTGTGCACACGGTTGTGTGTGCCGCTGTTTAACATACGTTGGGTGAGGTCGTGCGCGGTCCAGACTTGCTCGCTTCCCCGCTGTTGACTGCAGCTATTTACTGACTTTGCCTTACTGACACATACAGCCTGGTCAAATAGATAGAGATAATCTATGCAAATGTAGCACACTGTTTTCTCAATCAAAAGCTATTTAGCTGCCTGTGTATCTTCCTGCATGTGTTCATTGAGACAGTTCCCAGAGGGCTTCCAGTGGTGCTGGTTTGCTGATATGAGACTGATTAAAAACATTACAAAGTAGTTTGTTTAGCAGCGAGAACGCCAGACAAATTTGTGTTCTTTTAATGTGCGCTGAATGCAATATCACGAGGGTGTCAGGAGCTTGTTTCTTCATTTGTTGTGTTGTTAGACACGGAACACATACCTGGAAAAATAAAGGTTTTCAGGATGAGAAGTTAGAGCTGCCCTGATCGATATTTTTATATCTACAATAGTTCAGATGTGCGATGTGAAATGTGTCGCTTGTAGTGATGAACCCACAGAGAATTATCACCAGACTCTGCAGGTCACCTCGACTTTATGGAGCTGTACTCTTTTATCTGTTTTAACCTTTAAGGTGGCTGCCTGCTCTCTTACAGCAACACCCTGTTAACAGTTTAGTAGAAAAATAGAAACGCAGACAGAGTCTATGAATTAAACAGAGAAACTGACAGTGAACGAGGTGCAGGCTCAGTGAGAGTAAACGCAGAGAACAGGTATCGAGAGCAGTTTTAAAGTCACAGAGAGGTACGACTGTTTTTGATTTTTAGGTGACATTGCAGATTATGCCATAAAACCGCTGCACTAACAGCAGTTTTATAGCGTCTTTCAGCTGAGGTTTACTATCACAGCTCTCATCAACTTTTGTCTCCAGCGGCAGCAGGTGCTAAAAAGCTCTGATAAACACACTGTACGCTACCTGCACACCACATAACAGCAGCCAGACAAAGTTAGCAACTGGCTGGTGAATATAGCAGAGCATTTATCAGCAAAAGAGCCAGATATTTCAATTTCATGACCAATGTGGAGTTAAAAAAATGATATCCAAATATCTTTTATACTGGAGTTGCATTAGAAAAGGATCACTTCATTAGAAATGATTACAGCAACCAATGAGTCTTTCAATGCACATGTGGTATGCAAGTGTTGTATTAAAGGGACAGTTCACCGCTAAATCAAAACTACACATTTGTCCTCTTACCTGTAGTGCTGTTTGTAATTGTAGATTGTTTTGATGTGAGTTATCAAGTGTTGGAGATATCAGCGTTAGAGATGTCTGCCTTCTCTCCAGTATAATGGAACTAGATTGCACTCAGCTTGTGGTGCTCAAAACGCACCAAAAATACATTTGAAAAACTCAACAGCAATGTCTCTTTCCAGAAATTATGACCCCATTAATCAAGATAATCCACAGACCTTGTTGTGAGCAGTTTAGTGTAGGAACTATTTATTTGCGTTGCAATGTAACTTGCATTTCTGAGCTCTAAGCGCCTGACGTTTTTGCTGGAGCGCTCTGAACTCCTCGAATTGAAAAAACGTCAACAAGTGGAAAAGCACCCCACGTCATCTCTTTTTTCATCATCTTTTTTCCCATTGTCCAATTGGATGATTTGAGAGGCAGCCCTTCTGTGGTGGTCACGACAACAAGTTTACGGTTTATAAAAAATGGAGGGGAAACTGGTGGTAGCGGTTGCTGGATACTCAGAGCTGTAGGGCCCGACTATAGACAGCAGGTTGTCAAACTGCTCCTGAGTCATATGCCTGGAAACTGCCATCACTGAGGCGAAGCTCCTGGACCAACTGGTGGTACTCCCCATGATCCACCCTCTTTTTTAGGGTCTCATGTACTCAACCAGATCTCTGTATCCCTGTGCTCAACAAACTATTTACTGACAGACTCTCACCCTCAACCAGAGCTACAGCAAGTACCCGCTGCCTGAACATTTTAGAGACTAGCTACTAATTACTAGGAGAAAACCTTGGATTGATTACATGGTTAGTATAAGGACGTGATAGGGTGGTTGCCTGGCAACAATAAAAAGGCACAGAGAGTGTTTTTTTTTTACTAGTGGCATTTAATTTTTTAAAAAGGCAGTGCGATGTGCCTTACGTTTTACAACCCACAAAACACTTTGTGTGTGATCAGGCCCTTACCATCCAGAAGGAAGCCTGCATCTACTGCTAGTTCATATAGCTTCAGATATATTAACAGGGTTCTGACACATTTTCATGGACAAAATTTCAAAACTTTTCAATGGCTTTTCAAGGACACATAGTTCTTTTTTTTCTTGTCCCATTTACCTGGCATTTTTCAAACATACCATATTCGAACTCTATTCAAACATAATTTCAGCTACCTGGCACTCATGAAAGGAGAGACAGAACATGGAGAGAGAATGAAGAAGCCTACGTCAGGGTAAACAAAACATCACACACACAACAACGTTACGTCCACAGTGACTGAAAATAAGTTTGCAATTACATTACATTACATGAACATTATCCATGGAAAATTACAGTTATAATGTCATTACATTTCAATAAAATATAATGGTTTCATTAATTCCATGTCTTTTCCAGGTTTTCCATGACTTTGGGAAACGTGCACTAACGTCCTAATGCTGTCAAAAGCATGCGTAGATGCACGTTTCCTCCTGCATGGTGATGTGTTTGGTGGGTGTAATTCAATTGAAAGAAAATAGTTCCTAAATGAAACTGCTTGCAACAAGGTCTGTGGATTATCTTGAGTAACCAGGTCATGATTTCTTGAAAAGGACATTACTGTTGAGATGTTCTTTTTTGGAGCTTTGAGTGCCACAAGCCAAGTGCCATTTAGTTCCATTATATTGGAGATACGGCAGATATCTCAATGTCCGATATCTCCAACACTCTTGCAATTCACACCAAAAACAATCTAGATTAATGAACAGCACTACATGTAAGAGGAAAAATATGTATTTTTGATTTTAGGGTGAACTGTCCCTTTGAGGTAGACTTTAAAAAAGCTATCCTTCAAAGCCCTTTCATCACTGATAACTACACATTTTTCAATTTTAACTAGAGGCTTTCATTTAATCAGCTAAACTAAATGAACAGAGAAGTTAAGCTGCTTTTATGCTGAGTAATAAATTGCTCAATGTCACTGTGGATTTTGGCTCTTTTTACTAAATACAACTTTGACCATGATCGACATTCTTCGCTAAGTGTTTTATGCCAAAGGAAAAATAGCTGGGGTAATTCGCTTTAGCTTGCGCTACATTTCAACCTTGTCACATTTTTTAGCCATCATTTACACTTACAGCATTTAGCTGTCACAGTCATCCTGAGGGATTTTCACTGATTTAGCAGAGGGTTCGGAGTCTTGCTCAGGGGCACTTGCTGATGGATACATGCTGGCAATGAGGGCATCAAAATGGTCTCAAATGTGTCTTAAACTGCCGACACCCTGCCGCATGTCCGTGTCTCTTCACGCCCGCGCTATAGTCTCCCCTCTGCCTGAAACCCATCAACACCATTCCTGTGTGCACGCCAAAAATCATTTGCGCCCGTCCTACTTTCTATGCACATCCCCTCTCTTTAGCACAAGGCTGAGCTCAGAGCCAAAAACCTGCCTCTCCCAGCCACCCACACCTCCCCTCCTCCCTCTGCTCTCCTTCTCCTCCACCTCTTCTCTCCCTCTGTCTCCTCACCCCTCCTCTCCTCCTCTCCTGCTACAAACTCCAAAGTCTCCTAATTCCTGTCATGCTAATTGGAGCTGACAGACACAGCTAATTATGCGCAGATAATCTGCTGCATCTGACTAATTATAATTCCCATTAGCTGCCGATAATGCTCATTAGATTAACTTTCTCCAGGAGAAATTGGAAATAATAGACCGGGCTCAACGCTGCATCTTTTTGGTAATCACGTATAGGGGTGCGTTTGGCAGGGAGGGCCCGTGTTTGTTTGGTGTCGAGGAGGCAGGGTGGTTGCTTTCGATGGCCGCAGTGGAAATAGATATACTGTCTGATCCAAATGATATCTGATACTCTTGACTGCTATTGCAGAAATTGAGAAAGACAGCAAAGCCGCCGAGAGGGGGTACTGCGACATGCGGGTCTTTGTCAGGTCAGAAATGAAAGCATGTTGGGTTTTTGTTGTTTTTTTAAAAGGTCTTGGAGGCACTTGCAAAGACAGCTTTGGAAGTGGTGCTCCAGGTCTGCCCCACTGGTAGAAGACCTTTCTTGGTGATGTATTAAGCTGCTTGGAGCAAAAGAAGACACTCTTGGAGTTGCTCTGGTAATAGCGTTGCTTGTGGCGATCATACACATACCGGTACATATCTATAACGAGTCATGAATGCTCAGACAAGAACCTAGCTGGCTGCAGTCCATTAGCCCACTGCGGCACAATCGCTATAACCCACCAATCACACATGCTTTCCCCTGAACAGAGCAAACTATGTATTTGTTGCCCACTCAGTCTGCTCGCTGTGCGTTTTGCTCTCGCTTTTTTGCTGCATGATACGACAATTCTGCTGCTTTGGCTCACCCACGACCGCCAATTACCACCGCCTTAGATGTGCTTTTATGTGCTGCGGAGAGGGATATTATTTACCCTCCGATAGGTGTGCACCGGCGTCTGCAGGGAGAACATAAAAGCAGGTCTATTCACTGCTGTCGTTTTAAAGTTGTGCCACCGTGTCATCTTATTTGGTAATTTCTTTAAACTGAATACATAAGCTGACCTGACTGCAGCTGGAGCGCACCGTCTACATAAAAACTGATGGCTGAGGATGATAGTTTTGTCATGCATATGTTGTCAAACAATTTGACATTATACAAGCTCTTTTTTTCCTGTACAGAACCTTTCCAAGGCTTAAAATGCACCCTTGGTGGCTAGCATGGGTGCATTAAAGTGAGTTGGTGCATTGCTAAACAGATCAAACGCAGCCATAACTATTACGACTGATGAAAGAAAGTGTTGTTTACATTAAAATTTAACAAGAGGAAGTCATCGAGTGAGCATCGATGCCATTTTAAGTACGAGAAATAGAGAAATCCTCTGTTATGGTTGCCAAAGCTTGAAGAGCAATTGGACACAGAAACCAAATGTAATTTATTGATGCGGTGTGGGACCGAGGAGTACAAAGCCTGGGGAACACAGACCCTAAAACCCACAAATGGGATATTGATCGCTTTGAGGGGGGGGGGGCGAGGGAAAAAAGTTATATTTAACCATGAAGTGCCTCACTTACTCTATCGAGTGGTTAACATTCTCTCTTTTTCTCTGCCTCCCTTTCTCTCCCACAGCCACTTACACACACACTACATTCAACAGCTCTGTGACATTCAACAGTGTATGTTCCTATGACAACCCATCAAATCGCCCATTGGGAGCAGGGCTGACAGCACCTCGGGGTGTTTAAATGGAAAGACTGTGATCTGAACTATACAAGATTCTATAGTGGATGTACTATACTGCACTGTACTCTGTGATAGGACAAAAAGAGGAGCTCAGTATTCTTTGCTCCAGTTGAGTGTATTCATCTTTTTATTCAGCCCCTGGGGCCAGCCGTAATCCACTGTGTATGTGTGTGCTGCACACGTGCCTGCCTGCCTCTGCACATGTGTACTCCCATTTGCGATGTCCTGAATTTGATCATCTTAACCAGCACGTCTCGTTAACAATAAGCACCAGACAGTGAGAAAAAGAACATCCACTCCGCGCGAGATGTTTCCAGCTACGAGCAAGATATGCCAGCTAATCGCGAGCAAAAGAGCTTTGCTGCAATATTCGCTGGCATGTATTTTAAAACACAAGTCAGGACTGAAACCATAGCAACAATGCTTTAGCAACGAGGGGAAACAAAAAAGCACAGTTATTGTCTGCATGAAGATGTTCGAGCCCACCTAAAACTCGGCTGCCACCCTGCACACGTCCAGAAAAAATGCCTCCGAGTGGTGTTTTCCAAAAAAAGAAAGAAGACAGAGGGAAAAAATGTAAGTATGATTACAGGACCCCTCACTCACTGCTAACAAACACAAAGGGAGTTTGATTTGATTCTGCATTTTATATTTGAGTAGCTTCAGGCTTTCCAATTTTCTGTGGTGCAAAACAAAAACAGATTGTGTATGTCTGCAGCAAAGTGGGAAAGGTGAGAGTCACTCCACATGAGCTACACTCCGAGTTAAAGACAAAGAACAAAGTAAACTTCAAAAATGATTCACCTTAACGTCATTTAGTCAGGATAAGGTTATTTGGCTGAGGAAAAAAAGATATTTTGGCTAGAATCCTAAGTGACACACTTGAACTGCTTTTCTAAAAGCTGATAAAACAAACCCTGTTCTGCTATCTGCCCAGCACATGGATGTTTTAAGAGCCTGGATACAGCACTGAAGGCGGGACCCTGTTTATTCTCATGATAGCTGCTCAGTGGCGCATGAAGCCAAAAAAAGCTCTAATTTAGTAAGGTAATATTCTTACACCCATTACACTGATTAAACAGAGAAATACAATCATATACCCTCTGAATTCAAGTTTCTCTCTTTCACCAAACTGAGACTTACGTTAGCTTAGTTGCCTTGTTAGCTCATTGTAAAACACTCACAAAAATAAAACTCACCAGAACCAGTTTAGTTAGTCTTGTTGGTTATTTAGTTACTTCGTCCACTGTTTCAACCATAGACTGTATTTAAAGACGGATGACATGACAGCTCCTCAAAAGTGAAGCCGAAATGTCTCGATCACCCCCTGGTGGCTGGCTGCAGTGTAGGTCATAAGGCCTGCCCTCTTCATGTTAGCAGAAGGGACATGGGCCAAATTAAAAACTCAAAGTACACATCAAATATATTTTTCATAAAGATGGTTTCTGTCATTTAAGGTAGATTTTAGATTTTAAGGCAGAAAAACTTGATACCGTGGATATCGCTACTGCGCAGACTCTGGCTCTGAATGGCGTCATCGGAGCAAGATGGCAGTAGCCGTATTCCTATACAGTGGGGGTAAGTGGAGACTCGTCATCCATCTTAATATACAGTCTATGGTTTTAACAAGCACCAAGTCTGGTCTGGTTAAAAAAAACAAACTTAGGGACTTTGTCCATGTAGCGTTTTTTTCTTAGCACCAGCATCTTTTTTTCTTCTTTCAATTGTTTCCAATTTACGGTTTATAAAAACATTTACAGAGAAATTAAAAGACGGATCACTGAGGGAACAAAAGATTTCAAACAGTGGTTGGTTTTACAAGCAAATTAAACGTAACAACGCCCTGAAAATTTGCCTATAAGAACATGTCTAGACGAAGCTAAAATACTTGACGCTATCGATAGGATTTGTTGATTGCATAACAGGTCAAGCCCATTTGTGTCACTCCTGTGATCATAGAGCAGATTTTAACAGTGCTAGTCAAGACTGTTTCTGTCTTTTAGTGTGAAGCTGTGAAACCAGCAGATAACTGAAAAACAGAAGAGGCTCTCAATAAAAGACTGATAAAAATGGCAAAGGATGATGGGACTGATGGAGAAGAAATTTAGTGTAAAGAGAAGTTGAATTCTCTGTTGCCCTCACTTCACAATAACTGTGGCATTTACATCGAAATTAAGATATTCACCGAAAAATGTATCTCAGTATTTGTGTGAGGTAACCCTTTCCACAGATTCATTGTGAAAAATGCTTTCTTTGGCTGTGTCTCTGTTAGCTGTGAGATCAATAATCAACTCTTTAGTTTTAGACACGTTTAAGTTAAGGACATTATTCTCACACCAAGAAATCCACAAGAGCATTCCCATGGTCTGATTCTGATCCACAGAGAAGGGACAACACATGCTGTTTATCCTCCGTTATCTCTCTCTGCTGTTGCTATCCCGTTGTCCTATAATGTTATCCCCAACACTTGCAATCGCCATGTTTGCCAGCTCAGCTGCCTGCTAAACCAGTAGAGACTGACCTCTAGTGGCAGGGGATGTACACTACATACAATACATTATCAATATAGTATCGTCATATGAGTTTCATTGAAAGATTAGCGTCTGTGTTTTTGACAGTTTTGAAAATCATACCATCTGGATTTCTAAGGGTGCTTTCACACCTGCCCTGTTTGGTTCGGTTCACTCAAGTTAGTTTGCCCCCTAAGTGCAGTTCGTTTGGGCAGGTGTGAGCACAGCAATCGCACTCAGGTGCGCGCCAAAATAACCGGACCAAGACCACCTCTTCAAGAAGATCTGGCGTGGTTTGTATGTGGTGAGAATGTGTTCCGACCTCGATCTGAACCAACTGCAGTCACATGACACATTGTTTGGGTTAAACATGAGCATGTTACAGTCCTGGAGGATTATTAATGTGCACCTCCTCCTGTACTGCCTTAATATGCACATTCAGCACATCCAATGCATCAAAACATTTATCTTCTTCAGCGTTTTGTTTACTTCCTTGATTTTTCCCACATGGAAATTCTGACCAATCAAGAGCAACTTTCTCGCCCAAAGCATTTGATCTAGTCCGTTTGTAAATGCTGCCGTGAGAACACGAACCAACTCTAGCTGATTATGCAGCTTTGTAACAAATTTAGTCCCTGATTCGGACCGAAGAAAGACAACTCTAGGTCTGAAAGCACCCTAAATACCCTTGTATACAGTAATACCACCCAAGCCTAGTTCTTTATGAGAACTTTTTTGTAAATGTTCCTGTAGTAATAGCAACAAAATAGCAAGCTGAGTGATGAATCTTGGAAAAGAGATCCTAACCAGGTAGTGCTGTCGTACAGCCATTTCTCGCGCCTGTTTAGATATCTTTCTGTTTCAGACAGAGAGACGTAGACTTCAGATCAATCAGGAGTGCAATAATTTAGAATTCTCTTCTCTCAACACATCAGGGATACCATGTTTAATAACACATCAAGCAGCTCATTTTCTGATGTAAGTAAGCACTAAATTAAATGCACCACCAATATCAAGTGTCTTAATACAAGCCCTCAGAAGTGTATTCTCTTCATTTGTCATTTAATCCTCTACATTCTCACCAGCACTAAGAAGAAAAATACTCAAGCTTTTGAAAAGACTTTTTGTTATGAGGACCCATCGTTCACAAATAATAACAAACCAATTTACATCAAAGTTTTGAGGAAGAAAAGACACTAGTGTGAGAAGAGTTTACTGTTTAAAATGAGTATTTGGACCCAATCGGCTCACTCTTTGTGAGTCCCTCTTGATAAAGAGGGCGGCTAAGTGCCTAAAATGTAAATCAATAGGACGGACTTGTGAAAATCCTTTATAGAGTGCTGGATCACTAAAGCAGTGTAGCTCAGTACAGGTACAAAGATGTCTACCTGTATCTGAGAGGTTGAACCACTGTACCGCTCTTTAAAAAATCTATTATTTTGTGTTTTGTTTTCAGCAACACTCTTATCCAGACTGATAAGAGCGCAGGAAGAGGTGAGGTTTCAGTGTCTTAGTCAAGGGCAATTTGATGGGACATGTGACACATTTGGCTGCTGCCTGTGAAACCTGCTAAACTCTCCCATGTGTGTGTGTATGTGTGTGTGAGAGAGAGAAAGAGAAAGGATGAGATTAGGGAAAAATTCCATTATTTTTTTGCTTTGTTGATCGTACAAAAAAAAGGCACTCAAATAGAGCAACTTGTGTTCAAATGTGTGGAGGTCTGGTGACTGAGAT
The DNA here is from genome assembly GCA_019142605.1 of Cephalopholis sonnerati. Lineage (NCBI taxonomy): Eukaryota > Metazoa > Chordata > Actinopteri > Perciformes > Serranidae > Cephalopholis > Cephalopholis sonnerati. The sequence continues at coordinate 22,643,140 of JAGQAX010000022.1, forward strand.
AACCACTGCACTGAGTTTGTTTTGTTTTCATCTTCATCAAACCAGCCGGTAATGCCCCGGGGATGAGGGTACTGAGCTCCTGCAACAAGGAAAAAATAAATACATATGCTTTCTTCTTGAGGGCTTATTTTTCTTCTGTCCCTCCCAAGCAGCTCTGATCATTCATGGATCAAGAGCACTATGGCTCTGAAGCTTTAACTACACACTATCAGCTGCTTTTAATGAAGTTGATCCAGGAGGTTTATTCTGTTTTTGTTTGAAGCGCCTTAGAAAGACATACTTGCTATATAAAATGTCTGTAAAAATAGGGAAAGTGTCTCATAATTTCCTACAGCCCAAGGTGACGTCTTAAACTTGTTTGTTTTGTCTGACCAACGGTCCAAAACCAACAGAGAGTCGGTTTACTACACCGTAAAACTAAGTAAAGCAGCAAATACTCACAACTAAGAAGATGGAAAAAGGGACTGATGTTACTTTGGCTTGGAAATTTGGGTTACCATACATGCTGTACAGATTAATTTTAAAAGTCTGCACTCTGTTACCTCATAACAACACTGTAACCTTTACAAAAAAATAATGCAGACTTTAAGACGTGAAGACAAAACCAAGCAGCAACCTCCATGGCTAAAAAAATGAGGCAACAGGAAGTGCCAAAAACTGCAGTTCCTCCAATGGCCACTTGAGGCTGGCTCAAAGAGCAAGTCATTTCTGTTAACTGTTAAAATGTCGAACTTTACAGCAGAAATAAACATGTTTACAGCCTGGTACAAAAAATGGTTTGGTCCTCCATAGCTAATTTCCTGTTCATTACAACTGTATGCAGGGTTTATCCTGCATAGAGAATTACAAGGGGGCCACCTCCATGAAATATCTTCCTGCCTTCAGCTCTTGGCAAAACTCTGGCAAGTGTCATAATGAAAAAACACTATTTTCTGACAAGCTTTGCACTTGGTGGATTTCTGTCATTTGTAACTGCAACTGTGGCATCTGGGTATGGTCACACACAAGCAAAATTCACACCAGCAAATATTCTCCTCCCATCCACTTGCATTCAGTGTGAGCAGAGGGACAAAGAAAGCATTCATTTCCAGTTCATTCAATCATTTATTAATTTCTGCAACCGCTTATCCTCTTGAGGGTTGTGGGGGGCTGGAGCCTATCCCAGCTGACACTGGGTAAGAGGCAGGGTACACTCTGGACAGGTCGCCAGACTATCACAGGGCTGACACGTAGAAAAAGACAACGATTCACACTCACATTCACACCTACGGCCAATTTAGAGTCACCAATCAACCTAATCTGCATGTCTTTGGACTGTGGGAGTAAGCTGGAGAAAATCTTATTTCATCTTTGCATCGCATGGAGTTCAACTTTGGTGAACTATGATTGGCGAAGTAGCAGCCTCAACCAATACTAAGGAAGTATGTGTGGAGGAGACATGATTGTTGCTGTGTTTAAAATACATGTTGCCCCAACATAGAGATGCTGCCTGGCTGGCAGACTATCACAGGGCTGACACATAGAGACAGACAACCATTCACACTCACATTCACACCTATGACCAAGTTAGAGTCACCAATTAACCTGCATGTCTTTGGACTATGGGAGGAAGCTGGAGTGCCCCGAGAGAACCCACACTGACACAGGGAGAACCACTGCTCCACCGTGCCGCCCTTTAATGAAGTCATACATCGAAAGAAAAGAATAAAAATAAAGACTGCTTAATTGAATAAGAGTTCCTGACTAAGAGGTATTACAAAATTGTTAAAGATGTACAATTTACAACAACAAATAAATCAATGAAGTGTTAAGAGTCTTTGGAAATTAGAGTCCTTTTCAGATGTTTTTTGAATAATGATAATGTAGATGATGATTGTAGAGATGGAAAAAGGTTGTTCCAAAGAAATGGTCCTCTGTATTTCAGTGAATATTGATTAAAGAGGAAAATTAAAAGAAAATACTGCGTAACATAATGACGCCAAAAACCGCCATCATACATTAAATCACATATCCTTACATACAGGCCTTCTCAAGTGGGACCAAGTTACGATTTGAGTGTACAGACAGTGTCCCAGTGGTCTTCCACGCCCTTATCAAAGTCTTTTAACAGGCAGGCTGCACGTTCCATGTTCAGCAAGTCCAGGTATTCCTCCAGCCATGAATCCCTGGAGAAGCAGACTGGTTCATGCTCCTCCTCCCAGTTTAATAGAATTAGTCTTTCAGTAGATAAGCAAGCCAATGATAGTTTGATGATAGCTTTATATTGCCAGTTGGAGTTTATAAAATTGGAGTTTATAAATGCCGTTGTAAATGCCAGTCAGACTCAGCATTTGGGAATGCTGCTCTGGCATGTGTCCCCATATGTGCTCCTGAACGCTGTCTTGTACTGCGACTACAACGTCTACACCTGTAAAACGATCTTTAAAAAAAATGTAATTAACTTTTTTTCCCCACTTTTTCAGTACAAAACATCTGTAAAACATATCAGTTCATTACAGAACATGGGAACATGACTGCCATGTATACTAATGAAAGCAAATAATTTAAAATATGAAGTAAAATAAACACAATAAATATAAAAAATAAGGATAGGCTGTCATATAAAAGTGTCTTGTAAAAGTATGTGAGAGAGATTACTACTGTTTTACAAGATATAGATGGAATAAGCACATATTTGTGGCTATGCTCTCAGTCTCAAACACAGCTTAACCAGCTTGTGTGATCTGCTACTTCAGAACACTTTAAGAGCACTTATTCTAGTTTCTTTCCAATTATATAATTATTACAGCTCCTAAAATGCGCTGCTTTTAAAAAGTGTTTGCTTAAGCCAAATGAAGGCATGCTACACACACAAGCATATGATCAGGATGGTACCACTTCCGCCTCATTTGGAGCAAATAAGACATAAAGACACAACTCAAGCTAAAGTCGAAAGTCTACTAATTGTTTTTTAGAGTGGATGGAAATTAATAAAAAACAATGGATGCCCAAACTGCAGATTAAATACATTCAAAATAGCGAGATAGATAAAAAGGCAATGACATTTGGTCAGAGGATACTTATGCAGCATTTCCATTCCCATAACTGCCAAATTAGAGGCCTTTAACAACTGTGTATCTCACTGTGTCTGCCGTTACAGGCTACACAGTAACACTTTAAAGGGCAGCTGTCATTTTTATGTGCCCTTATAGAGCAGAGCATGAATACGACTTTTATGTGCACCACCACGAGCCCTCATCATTGGTCATTGCAGGGGTGGGGTTTGAGCTGGTGTTGGGTGGGAGGGTAGGGGGTGGGGGAGAAGCTAATGAGGATGTTTGCGGGTCCTTTAGCCACGAGCTGTCCGTTTATCAGACGGGAGGGTCCTGTGTAAAGATGTCAGTTCACGCTTGAGTCGCATCTGATGATTATTGCCGTCCCCGCCTGGCTTTCGTGTCGGCCGCCACTGCCCAATCGGCGAGCTGTGCTGATGAGAGGTACAATAACCACCTCGAGAGGTGCTTAGCGGCTGTAACGACGAGGCTGAGAGAGTGGCACAATATGAGGATGGGGGACTAGCTGGAGGAGTGAGGTTCTCTAGCCATCAAAACTAAGTACACCCCTGACCGCTCTGTGCTGCACAGCAGTCAAACATGCACACACACAGACGCAAGTGCAAACACTCCAACTTCATCATGCAGTCCATTTTATTGTTCTCTGCTCTCTCTAAGTGCATCTTTCTCAACATTTCTCCCTTCTTTTCTTTTTTTTTTCTTATTCTCAAGTGAAATGTGACAATAATTGACCCGTACTGTCCAGTCAATCTATCTCTTTCCCCCCATTCTTCTCCTATTTTCCTCCCTTCCTGCCCTGGATCCTAGCCCAATGCTGCAGGATTTCTATAAGAGGAAACAAGACGTGGAAATGTTCAAAAGGCAGCTCAACTGTCTAAAAACGAGCTTCCAGCAAGAGAGGAGGAAGGACTATAGCGTCCTATTTGCATGAGCAGACAGAAGGTTAATAACACAAGCCCTGCTGTGACAAAGGAGAAAAAGAACATAGAGTAGGTAGGAGGGATGGAAAGTGCTGATCCTCCACTTCTGACTCCTGAGAATCCATCTAAGACACAAGGGAGGAGCGTGGAAGTAATTAGAGCCCTGGATATATGATGGGTTTCATGTACAGCACAACCTCCCCTTTTTTCTCTGCAGCACCTCATTTCCCAGAATGCGTGTTGAGATGGGACAGCAGCAGCCGCAGCAGCAGCATAACCAGCTGCCACAATCTGAAACTGTGTGTGTTTTGCATTAGTGATTAACAGCCAGGGGTACTTCTACCCCCGGGGGTACTCCTATAGTTGCAAGAAGGTACGTGGAAAGAGTAGGAACTAGCTCGAAATATAGATATTGTAATGTGATTAGAGCTGGGTGAAATAAATATCACAATATTATTGTACAAATACCTCCATATACTGGGACAATACAGTAGGGTTGACTATTAATGCTTACACAAAATGTTTACACAATGAGGTTTGGTAGATAATTACCAGTAATGTGTATATAATGACTAAGGGGGTAAAGTTACATCACTTTCTCGTAATGCGAGCCCGGTCTCACCCTGAAGTCGTCGAAATCCGGCACTTGGGCACTGACTTGCAGCATCAAAAACCAACGAAAAAAGGCGTCATTTAACATCGGCATGAAACGCGGCCGGTTGCCATTATAGATTAGCGGCGCCCAGCAGCGTCAGGGGGAAACGCGGAGGGACAAGGAAAAAAGTCAAGACAGCGAAACTCCATCTGGGGCAGGTGGGATGGGTCCAACAAACACCGACTTTCACCTGAGAAGGCAGTGTCCGCGTCCTATAAGATTCTAAAGCCTAATCCTGTTCCTTTTTCCTAAACCTAACCATGTGCTATGTTCTCCTAAACCCATCCAAGTGTGTTTGTTGGTGAAGGAAAAAAAGTCAACCCGAAGTAGTGCATTTATTTTGAAAGAGACTGTATGTAAACGTTAAATTTCCTGTGAAAAGGGAAGTGTATTTTGAAGGAAGACAATGTATGTAAGAGGCAGAACTTGATACGGTGTCACAGACCGTCAACAACCAACGCACCCAGGGTACCTTGCATGTCGTATGTGGGCGTGGAAAGTCCATGACCAAACATAACAAGGTCGGAGTGAGAATGTGTTGGTAATGCCGTCATTAAACTGAGGAAAAGACAACACTTAGGATATTACGATATCCAAAATCTACATACATTATGACATGGAGTAAATGAGAGTGCATTAAAACCAATTCGCAAGCAAGCAGAGAAGTTGAATCAGTTCACTTAAAGTAATTTATAAATGGTTAAGACAGCTAAAAGTAATGGACACATGGCTGAAATAGATGGCTTAAAGTTAAAGTCGTAGTTGGTACCTTTTATAATAATAAATTTTTGTCATATTTGCCAAAACTGTCACAATATCCATTAGGGCTGGGGCGATGTGCTTATCTCCTGGTCTGATACGACCACGATACTTGGATGCTGATCTGATATCTATTGTGATTGTTGGGTATCCCAATTCAAATGTTAGGATTTCTAGCGATTTTTGTTCGCTGGTTTAGCACTAGACCATAGAAAAATGTTGCATCATTTACTTCTTGAGACTGTATATCCTCCTGGGACCCGAACTTTTGTTTGGTATGCATTTTTAATTTCTCCTAGCTATTTGGGATCGGTAGGACCTGATTAGTATAAAAACAAAAAAAATGTCAACGATAATTAAGTCCCTATGTCCTAAAACAAGGTGACAATAAAGTCCCAATGTCTTCATATGTTCAAATGTACTTCCTAATTAACAGTGTCCTATCTTGTTACTGTTGCTAAAATTGGTCACATTTGTTGCCATATCAAACTACATCATACAACAAGGTGCTGGAAACATTCCTCAGAGACAGATAGCATGACGCAGTTGCTGTAGATTTGTTGGCCACACATCCATGATGAGAATCTTCCCTTCCACCACATCCCAAAGGTGCTGTATTGGATTGAGATCTGGTGACTGTGGAGGCCACTGGAGTACAGTGAACTCATTGTCATGTTCAAGAAACCAGTTTGAGATGATCTGAGCTTTGTGACATGATGCGTTATCCTGCTGGAAGTAGCCATCAGAAGATGGGTACACTGTGGTCATAAAGGGACGGACACGGTCAGCAACAATACTCAGGTAGGCTGTGGTGTTTAAACGATGCTCAGTTGGTACTAAGGGGCCCAAAGTGTGCCAAGAAAATATCCTTCACACCATTACACCACCACCAGCAGCCTGAACCGTTGATACAAGGCAGGATGAATCCATGCTTTCATGTTGTTTACATCAAATTCTGACCCTACCATCTGAATGTCACAACACAAATTGAGACATCAGACCAGGCAACATTTTTCTAGTCTCCTATTGTCCAGTTTTGGTGAGCCTGTGTGAATTGTAGCCTCAGTTTCCTGTTGTTAGCTGACAGGAGTGGCACCTGGTGTGGTCTTCTGGTGCTGTAGCCCATCTGCTTCAAGGTTCGACGTGTTGTTGGTTTAGAGACGGCTTTCTTCATATCTTGGTTGTAACAAGTGGTTATGTGAGTTACTGTTGCCTTTCTATCATCTTGAACCAGCCTGGCCATTCTCCTCTGACCTCTGGCATCAACAAGGCATTTTCACCCGGAGAACGGACGCACACTGGATGTTTTCTCTTTTTCTGACCATCCTCTGTAAACCCTAGAGATGGTTGTGTGTGAAAGTCCCAGTAGATAAGCAGTTTCTGAAATACTCTGACCAGCTTGTCTGGCACCAACAACCACGCCACGTTCAAAGTCACTTAAATCACCTTTCTTCCCCATTCTGATGCTCAGTTTGAACCTCAGCAGGTCATCTTGGTCCATGTTTACATGCTTAAATACACTGAGTTGCTGCCACGGCTGATAAGCTATTTGCATTAACAAGCAGTTAAAAAGGTGTACCTAATAAAATGGCCGGTGAGCGTATCTTTCACTTTCACTTTGAAGTGTTAAACAACATCCATTTTAAACCCCATCTATAACAAGATATTTGGAGCATGATGTTGATGAAGGGGTTCTTGAGCTCATCTGGGCTGTGTGGTGCGTCAGACAAGAAAAGGTTGGAAGCCATTGTTTTACATGACGCAGGGGGAAACTGATGAAAGCTGTTTGTGGTGGCTGAAAAAGAGGTTGAGTGTGACAGGGAGACAGTTGTGTGTGGGAGGCGGCATCAAATCAAATGTCTCTCCTTTCTCTCCCGCTATTTGTTTTAGTGAGGAGGATACCGAATTACTTCCTGACAATAAAGCGTCTCTGAGTCGAACAGACGCACAGGCAGTCAAGT